>PVIH01017556.1:0-41402 GCA_004025045.1 Sigmodon hispidus
GGGGGGGCAGAGGAGGGGGGAGCAGTGAGAAGGGGATCCCTCTTCAGTAGTAGGAAGAGACTGGCACTGATCTAGCAACAATTTCTACAGTGCTTCCAGTTGATTTGGGTTCTAAATTTCAAAACAAAAAATGTTAGTGCTTTACGAAGTGGTTAAATTGCCTACTGTTATTAATTTTATGAATTGATTTATTGTTTTAGTTCTGAAACTGGAATATATTATTATTATTATTATATTTTACTTATTAAGAAAGGTAAGGGCACTGTAAGAATCTCACTGATGTTCTCTGAACTACTTATGAAAGTCACTGGCTATGATTTTGAAGTTCTTGCTGTGGAGACTGGATGAGTCATATCTAACTTTTTGATAATGGAGCATAATGGCTGCAGAAGTTAACCAACCTTCTTCTCTCTTCTGCACAGCTATCTCTTCTGCCCCAACAGACTCGCTGCTTCTCTCTTGCTCCTTGGGGTCTCTCTGGGTAAGGGTTTCACCTATGGCCCACAGAACCAAGTCATGCAAGGTGAGGATGCTGGTTCCATCTCTGGTGTAGACTTTTGAGGCTTCTCTAGTGAGTCCAAGTCGTTTTGTGCACTCTGCAAGAAGCTACACAACACAAGCTGTAAATGACTGAGATGTGGCACTGGAGAGGTGGCTTTACAGATACAAGTGCTCACTGCTTCTGGAAGAATGCAAATTCTGTTCCCAGTACCCACATGAAGGCTTACAACTCAGATAATTCCAGTTCCAGGGGATCCAGTCCCTCTTGTTCCCACTGTGAGTACTAGGCATGCATAAAATGCACTTATATGCATACAGAACACATAAAAATAAAGCAAATAATCTTTAAAAATTACTATCAGGAAATAATGATGACAACTGAAATTATAACAAGTTGTCTGCCATTGTAGAAATCTGAAAAAAAAATCTTTATTTTTAGAAAACAGATAGTGAATAACTATTGATGTTGATTTTTGATTACAGGTAATTTTTATGTGTTTTCTCTAATTTAACATGAGTCAATTCTGGCTTTGAATATTCCTGGCTCTAGAGGTAAACCCAGCAGCTTATATATGCTGATATTTTCCCCCCATGGGACAGTCTTAAAGTGTGTAACTTAGACATCTTCTTCCTTTTCGTTACACTGTAAGATATAAAATTGTAATACTGCAAGTTGGTGAACAACTTTAAATAAGCAAATACTTAATTTTATAACCAAAACTGTCATACATTATCACCTCCATTTTGCAGATGGGAAAACAAATCAAAAAGCCAGCCTTGTGGGCCAACAAGATAGCTCAGAGGCCCAGAATACTTGCTACAAACTTGGTTAGTCTTTGGGACTCATGTGGTAGGAAGAGGGAATCCTCTTCCTCAGATGACCCTTTAACTTCTTCAAGTGCTCTGTGGCACAAGCATGGTACATGGGTGCATGTGAGCACACACACACCTCTATCCTGCCCCATCACAACCAAATAAAAATGTAAAAACCAAATAAGACAAAAAACAAAACAGAGAGAGAGGTGGGGGGAGCTATGAAGCCAGCCTTGAAGCCTTGAGTAGACTTTGGGTTTAACTTTTGTACTTTGCTTGGTCCATTGAGCAACAATTTCACTTTTGAAAAGATTTGTTTTTGTTTTGAACTATGTATCATGATTGCCCATCTCGGTGTGCACATGAGTGCAGATTCCCCAAGAGACCAAAAGAAGGCCAGAGGAGCTGTCGTTACATAGAGACTACTGTGAACTACCAGATGTGGGCATGGGACCCAAACTTACATCCTCTGCAAAAGTAGTACTCATAAAGGTTAAGGTATCTCTCTAGATCTAAACAAAAATATGCTAATTTTAAAAAAGACAATTGTTTTCAACCCCAGAGGTGAGTGAACAGGAAGGGTGGGAGGAGCTGGCAGAAAAAAACCCCACTCTGTATTTGATCTTATGTATAAAATAGATTATTAAAAGAATTGGGTGAGTTGCTGAGACAGAATTATCACTGTGGGTGCTCTCTTGTCATGACTACACAGCCTCCAAGGCAATCGCATGGTCTCTAACACCTTAAGCCCCACCCCCTAATTTAAAGTCAAGTGAAAGAACTTGTCAGCAAATATGTCTTCAGATGCTCTTAATGCCAAACGAGGGACATTAAACACAAAACCACATTCTGGTGACATGCAACTTGCAGTGTATGGAAAAAAGGAGGAAGAAGAAATTCTGTCTATTATGAGGGAGAAGACAGCCTGGTTGTTCTGTTTCCCCTCTTGTTTTACATGTTTGCTCTAGGCCCCTTGAAAATCAAATCAAGGCCCTGGTTTATCACTGTGTCTAATATTATAGTGAGAGAGTAACAATCAGAAAGAATGCCTCTAGGAAAGCAAAGATCTTGTTCTCATCAGCTTAAATTGGTGGATGTAGACAAAGCTGATTGTTGCTCAGTTTGAGCTACTTTTTGGGAATCGCCACTATGACTTCTAAGAACACAGACAGGATTTTATTGATAGCCACTTACCCCATGGAATGTTCCAGCCACAATTAACTTCCCATTCCGATATCCATCCCCATTTTTGTATGCGATTATTCTCACTGCCGTTTGGTATGAAGCTAACACACCACTGTGAGATGCAGGACATACCCGTGTCTTCATCCATAAAGATGACAGACGTTCTTCATAATATTTTAGAGTGTTTTCAGCTTCATAAGAAGATAAATCAGCCTGGTTTGTTTTTTAAAAAAGATGAACATTTACACAAATTGTGTTGCTTCTATTTAGTTATTTTGGCGTATTTCCATTCCCCATTTAAAGTCTGCATGTGTGTATGTGGGTGTACCTAAGCTTTGTAATGTCTTCTTCATGTACTATACATAACCTAGTGTGAAGGAGGAGGAGGAGTTGGCTCAGAATTCCTCAGTTCTCTTTCTGGTCCTCTCCATTTACTTTTTAGCAGTTGGTCTGTCTCTGGTTTGCTCTGGTTTTCCTTAAATGCTTCTGTATGTTTGTTTGGGGTGGGTCATAAGAAATGTAAAGAAAGGATGTCAGAATCAAAGAAAAACTGGCATTAAAGTAAGGGGATATGAATACTACAGGTACTTTTTAAATGAGTAACTCTAGAGGAGGCCATCCATTGGCAGAAGATCAGTGTGGGTAGGGAGAAGGTGCAGAACATCCTTAGAAAGCTTTCCCCCAGCATACTGACCTAGGCTTCTGCCTGGAGGGACAAGTTCTGACTAACCTGTTGTGACAGAGTGGATTCTTCCTAGTCACCTCTACAAAATCAAATGTTATCAGGCATCCCAGAGCACTGCTCCCTATTTCCTTCCAGGTTACTACTTTGGTTGAGTTCACTGCAAATTGTCACTGCCCACCTCTGATATAAATCGTGATTGGGAGATAGAGGAGTGAGGTCTGGAGATTGGCAGGGGTCCCTGAGGGATATACTAAGCTGGTAGGTTGCCATATTGTAGGATTACTTCCTTTTTATTCTGCTGCTTAAATCTCCTCCCCAAATTTCTTACACCGCTCAGCTGGAAGGGAAGGAGTGTCGCTTTTTAAATGATGTCGTTTTAAATTAAGGTCACAGAATGTTGCAGAGTTAGCCCCCCCACCCCTCCAGGGGTTCTAAATGGTATTAGGCATGGATGCATGAATTCTGCCACATAGCCTGAACTGTTACTAACAGCAACATATCAAATCCTCCCCAAAATGTACCAGACTCACAAAAAAGGAGCTTTCCCTATTGATGTAGGGTACATGCTGCTGTGCAGAGTAAAGATCAGATGTTACTTCCCAACCTAAAAGCTACACAAAGAGCAGAGGGGAACGGTGTCTGCAGATTGCAGCAGCAGACATGCCCAATTAACTTCAAAGGCTGGGCAGAACTATTAAAAGACAATGCAATTTAAATTACAATGAGGAAAAAGAAATCAATGATGGCAGGATGGGAAGGTGCATCTGAGGAAGATGAAGTGGATGAGTAGAGATGAACCTGAATGTGAAGCCAATCTAAATGCATCAAAGTTTCCAAATTGTTGCTACATGGACAGTAGCAGAGCTCAGCCTAGTAAGTACCTTGGCAATGCTGATGACCTTGAAAGGCCTCCTTGGCAAGGGCTTCTGCTCCGATCCTGAAACACAGAAGAATGGAGAATTTGGAAGCAGCTCTTTCAGCCCCTTCTCTGCCCTCATGGACCATCCGCAAGCCAGGCAGAGCATCAATTTTTTCTTTCCATCTGGTGAGAGATAACAGTATCCCTAAAACAGAGTGAAAGATGTTCTTATGTGGATGCTTCTAAACCATAATAGCACTTTTATAGAACTGTTCACAGCACAAGAAAAGCACATTTATCATCATCAAATGCTAAATTTAAAAACCACAACCCAAATCTATAACTATGCTTCCTAGTAATTAATTTTTTACATTTATTCACTTATTTGGTGTGTTATGCTGGGTGTGGGGCACACATGAGTGGAGGTGAGAGGACACCATGCAAGAATTGGTTCTCTCCTTCCATTATGTGGGTTGCAGGGATTGACTCAGGTCTTCAGACTTGGCAGAAAGTGCCTTATCTGCCATGCTATTTTACCAGTTTCAGTAATTAAAAATGTAAAAGTATTCCTTATCTCTATAATGACTATTCAGTCCTGGGAACCCTGACTTCTATACAAAAATCAAGATTTCTTTGAAGCATGACCAGTGCTTGCTCATGTACAGGAAGACTACAATATAACATCCTGTGTAAAAGAAACATTTTGCTGTGCATAAAAACTAATTGATTCTGGAGTGAAGGAATAATATGGAAAGGATGCAGGGACCAAAATGAACATGCCCCAACTGGCTCAAAGAAGGGCAGTTTGAGACTAGAAAGAACTATAATTCAAACAATTTGACTGGATTTGAGTATGTAAGCTCCCAGGAGTTCATAACAAGGCTATCAATACAAGTATAGAATAAAGGGATGGGGGGGAGTTGGACTTCATCCAAAATTAATTATGGTTGGTAAGCATTGACTTGAAAACTAACCACTGTGGCTGTTAGTGTAACAAATTATTTCTAAAGATAACTATAGGAAGACCATCTCAATCTTGTTTGTGTGCCCTTTTGACCAGTGACATTACTGTTCCTCTGGTCAGGAGTTACGCTGTTTTTCTCCTTAGCTCCTCTTCGTAATTGTGAGCAAGCTATGTCCTTGACATTGGCCTAATGACAACAGAGGTAAGAGGCAGGAAGCTACATGAGAGCTCACACAGTAGAGCCTGGACTCCATAGCTACAGCTGGAGCCCTGAGGTCACACTGAACTCACTCGAACCAAGCTTCTAGAAAGGTGGAGCAGATGGAGAGAAAGGCCTGACAACCACTATGCAGGTGACAGCCTGCATCTTGGACCATATAATCCTCATGCTACTAAAATCCTACAAGATGATTAGAGCCACTTCAGAGGCTCTTGTCAAGACCAGCAGAGCTGAACAGCACAGCTCAGCCAAATTTTTGTTTCAGCTGATGTTCTATGTTGTAAGCAGATGTGTAAGAAAGAATCAGATATTTACTCAGGCTTTCCTTTCAAACTGTATTCTTGGTTAGTGAAATATCTACTGAGGTAATATTCGTATTAAGTCTTTAGCTAATTGATGCAGAGACAATCAGTATAATCAGATAAAATTGCCTTATTGAAACAAAATAATGACATTAGATGAGTAGACATTGAGGAGTTTCTAAATCCAAGGACAAGAAGAAACTACTTCAAACCACTAAAAGCATCATTAAGAACAGGACAGATACACATAGGCTTCAGAGACCTAAGTATATAAAACACACATGGAAACCCATGAAGGTTCTGCAGAAGCTGGTGAGTATAGGGCTAATGCCAACTCTCATGTGCATCCCATTTACAGAAATCATGGAGAAAGAGAAACAAATCAAATAATACTGCAAGAAAACAAATCCAAATGAGAGCATGCTGCCTGACTATGGACCAGACTAGGAGCACCATTTTACCTGAAGGCCTTCTTTGAGTCTTGACTCAAACTGACAAACAACAAAAATAAGTTTTTAGGACAACCTAGTAAATTTGATTTAAAATAATTTTTATTATATTTCCCAAATGCAACTGTCCATCTTATCAGTCATGACAATGGCACAATGATTTATGTCAAAAATGCTCAAAATTATAAAATTGCATGCATTTTACAGGTAAAATAATGACATATATGGGATTAGCAAAAATGACCAAATCTTCATGACTGCTGATTATATATGATGGGTAAATCAAGATTCATTGTACCAGTGTCTGCTTTAGAATATGTATAAAAATTTCCACAATAAAATTTATACTTTTAGATAGAGAATATAATTTATTTTACTATTCATAATTTTCTTTCATTATTTCCTATTAAGCATACCAGAGTATAAGTAATTTTATCAAAAATCAGTATTCATGCCAGACATGGTGGTCCACACCAGTAACCCCACCTCTGGAGGCTGAGATGGGAGGATCGCAAGTCAGAAGCCAGCTTGGCCTATGTAGCAAAACCTTGTCTGAAACAAACAAATCAGTGTTCACCCTGTATGAATTTAAGCTTTCCCATGGGGGAATAACTTTTTCTTTATTAAATAATCCTATTTTTCTTTCATCTTTGGGAAGAAGGAACTACTTACAGGTTGATCAATGTTTTCTTTAGTGACAGATGAGGTACAAAGGCCACAGGAATTGGCTGCTGTGATTTCCTTATCCAGGGCAGTGCTGTAGAAGGCTGTAAATGTTTTCTTATTTTCCATGTAATGCCACTTTTGATTGGCAGCCCCATTGCTGTATGGCTTATATTTCTAAAAAAATAAAAGAATGACAAAATATGGACTCAAATAGACAGGTGAGCTTGTAAATGCCTGGCATAACAAGCATTTTTTGTTGTATAAATTTAGAAATGCAAACAATTATTCATAAATTACTGTAAATGATAATTACTGTTTATATTTGGAAATTGCATAATTTTATAACATTAAATATATTTAATTCACAGAACAATCAAAATTAAAATTTTCTAATTCCACTATTTTTGACTCTTAACACTATTTAGTATTTTTTTGATATTTTTAAAAAATATTAATCCTTTTTCTTAGAGAAATTATATTAGGAAATTCTTCTTAGGAAAGTAGGGAAATTCCTAAGTAGTTGAACCAGCAGTGCTTTTTTTTTTAACATTCTCTCTAATAAATAAGTCAGCAGGATATATATATATGTATATATATGTGTGTGTGCATATGTACATGTGTGTGTTTGTGTAAATTTGTAAAAATATTAATATTTTAGGAAAACTTCTAGAAGAATTATTGATTAAGTTTATTTAAAAAAATTGTAATATTGATCAAGAAAGCATTTTTCTAGAAAGATTATTTGTCTTTCTCCTTTCCTGAAAGTATGTGAATTTACCTATTGCTTTTATGCTCCTGCCAAACATGCATGTACACCAACTTACTAAGTGAGAAAAAACAGCAATTAGAGGAAGTAGGTTTTTTAAACAATTTGCAAAATATGCAACAGAAACAGAATATGTATTTTGATTCTATTGTTTATATTGTTATAGAATGTGATTTTGTTATATAATTATAGTATTGAGTTATCTCAAGTGTAAGTAAAAAGACATAAGCCTTTTTATGGTTAGCTTCAGAAAAGTATATCATGAGAAACAACCTAAATGGTCCTCAGCTGAGGAATGGATTAACAAACTGTGGTACATTTACACAATGGAGTACTACTCAGCAATAAGAAAAAATGATATCCTAAAATTTGCAGGCAAATGGATGGATTTGGAGAATATTCTCCTGAGCGAAGTCTCACAAACTCAGAAGGATAAGCAGGGGATGTACTCACTCATTAGTGGACTTTAAGCAAAAACATTATTTCATTGAAAGATGATAGGTGAATAAAGTGATTTAAAACACACATACACACAAACTTTCTAGTTTGACTGTAGAAGGGTTGCTTAGCAGAAATTTGTGGTGGCCATAGTGCATCCGTGGGCATTAGCTGTGACCTATGGTGCTTTCTGCATCTGTAGCAGAGCCTAACCTGGCTTGGGGAGTTTTAGATTTTATTTTTTTATGTTTCATGTATTTTAGAGAAAAGAGAAGTTTTATTACTGTATACGTTGGGTTTTTGGTTTTTGTTTTTGTTTTTCTTTTTTTTTTTAGCTATCCTGAATGTTTTACTTTTTTATATAAAGTTTGATATTGATTTTCAAAAAACAATTAAAAAAAAGTATATCATGATGTCTCAAGGAACTTTACAGTTTATAATGACTACTATACCTGATAAGAGATAAACAGCAAAGACGTTCTTAGCACTAATTAAATGGGTCAGACAACAGAGCTACCGCCAAGATCTAGAGAATCAAAGGCTAAATTCTCAAGCAACAAGAAAGGGTCTAGAAGCACTAACCCAAAGTGACTTGTTTTCACTTACAGATATGTGAATGTTTTCTTACAAATACATTATTTAATACATAAAAATCAAAGCGCTAGTGATAATCTTGAGAATTAATCCAAATTACCTTATGATTAAGTTTATTCCTTATAAAGTAAGACACACTGGGGATTACATTAATATCTCCAAATGTTCTGAAAACAATTAAGGATTGTGCAGCTGTGTGAGGTTTAACCTCACTGGGGCCTGTGTTGAAGAGGCACCTGATAGACAGCATGAAATGTTATGTGCACCATGTCTTCAGTATAAATATCTAGTTCTTATTTATAATGAGGACAGGGGCTTATTTAAGTGAGCTTCAGAATCTGTCCAGACTTCTGTGTCCTGATTTGGAACTCTAAACTGCAAAACAAATTTCTTCACCAAAAATATGAACTAAAGCAAATATTATTTGGAGATAATTATTCTGTTCAATGGAAGCTTGGGTGAAGCTTACAGAAGGTGAATGCAAAGCTGGAATGTTCCTAAGATGTCTCATGGCCTATCAAGGAAAATCACACATGCATCTGTAAGTGTTTGGTTCTAAGGAAGGGTGACAGGAGAGAACTTCCTGGGTCTTTGCTCCAAACTCATATGAAGCCTGGACTGTGGATTCTTCAAATGATGTTCTTAGTAGAATTACTACTGTGGGCTCATGACCCTCCAAAAGACCAACAAGGTCTCTTTCTCTAGTATCCAGGGGACCTTGCCTGTGTTCTCCATCAATAGGTTGAGGTGCTCCGAAGAGCAATAAAACCAAGGTTTCAACCTCCATGAATTCTGTTGGGACAGTTTCTAATGTTTGCCAGTATGTGACTATAGAAAATGCCCCCACTCTTAATAGTCAGCGAGCCTACAATCACCATTGGTCAGAATGAACTTGACTGAGGTGTCTTACATCATGCTCAATTTGAAGTCTAGGCAGAGTATTACAAAAAGTACTTTAACAGTGACATTCAAAATAACATTCTATGACAATTGTTCCTTTGCTCTGTAACAAAGAGGATTGGAGCCTCCCTGAAGCTTCATGAAAGAGCATAGTTTCTTGTTGATCTGCACATATCTTACCTGAATGATAACTGGATAGCCATAGGCTTCATTTTGAGCCTTGGTCATAGACACTGCCAGCACAAGGTTGGGGTTACTCACCAGGTGAAAGGTTCTAAAGAAGATAGAATTAGTCCCATTATGTAATAGACTGTGGTTAATATACATGCAATTTCTATACATTTCTGCTATGTAGAAACCCAAAGTTTCTTTAGGTCTCACCAGCTTATCAGAACAACTAAGTTTTAATAGTCTGATATGGATATTATAAAATATCCATTATGATAACTAATATAGAATGTATAAATAATAGTTTATGTATTGTCATAGCTTAATAATTCCTCATAATCTATTTCCCCTGTTTAATTCATGGTGTGTTCTCTGTCTCTAGATTATACCCACCCTGATATATCTTTATTGCCTATGTTGCTGTTATTCAGAAGCAATGAAGGTGATGAAATGGACTTTACACTTATGCTGCATGGGATGGAATACTGAGTTCATCTCTTAGTAATGTACGACATCAGCAACTTAGTGTTTCAACCTACCCATCTGTGTATTGGAATAATGTGCATCCTGCAGGAGCTGAATGAGTTAATACATATAAAAGTAAATATTATAAAGGAAATCATTAGCTATAACTATGCATTGCTGTGGCTTTTAAAAGTCTTTTCTTGGGGCTGGATCGATGGTTAAGCAGCCAAGAGCACAAATTTCTTTTACAGAGGACTCAAGTTCGGTTCCCAGGACCAACACTGACCCACAACCATGTGTAACTCTAGTCCCAGGAGCTCTGACACCTTCTCTGACCTCCACAGGCACCTACACTTGTGTGTACAAACCTACACACAGAGAGACACAGAATGAATAAAATAAATCTTAATTTATACTTTCCATTAAATTCTTATGTTTCCAAAGAAGATTTTCTTAAAGCCCAAGATGTATGATGAAAATTTGTGTGTGTGCTATGTGTGCTTGTGTGTGTGTGTGAGTGTGTGTGTGTGTGTGTGTGTGTGTGTGTGTGTGTGTGTGTAAGCACAGGCTTCCTATAGTACTATCAGGGAAATGGGAAAAGACAAAAACATTATAGCAGCCAACTATTCCTACCAACTACCTCTCATTGTCCCATGGCTTGATAGGATGGTCTCAAGATGGCCAAGTTGTAGAGTTCTAGAAGACTGAAAGAGACTTTGGTGTTACCCATAGCTAGAGCTCTCAAAGGCCGTGCTGCTCATAGCCCATTAGCCAATAGAGTCTTAGGTAAATCTCTTCCTGCTTTTCTTTAACTACTCTCTCTGTTCCTTTCTCTCCAGCACCCAGAAGAAAAAATGACAATGCTAAACAGGACAAAGAACCACTTGGATCTCTCACAATGGCCATGAGAGCCCTTCTAAGGTCACCCAAGTCAGAGTCATACAGCCATCCCCTTCTATGTTCAACTGCATTCATCAGCCACGCCTGCATTCAGACCCAAGGATGAATGTTATGTTTTCCGGTGTTTCCATGAGATTTCTCTGTGTGAATGTGTGTCTCTCTGTCTATACTTGTTTCTTGTGCTTTTACTCCCCCCCTTTTTCTTGGTTGTTTGTTTTATCCTATTCTGATCTTTTTGTTTCTTTGTCTTGTTTGTATGAAAGAGAGAGAGAGGAGAAAGAGAGAGAGAGAGAGAGAGAGAGAGAGAGAGAGAGAGAGAGAGAGAGAGAAAGAATGGGTTTGGGTAGGTAAGGGGCTGTTTAAGATCTGGAAGAAGCTGGTGAGGACAAACCATATTCAGAATATATTTTATGAAAAAAATCTATTTTCAATTAAAAAATCATAGAGACTTTATCATAAAAACCAGAAAAACAAAGCAGGAAAGATCCACTAAATGCAGTGTATATCTTGGTGGCTCTAGAGGCTAGCTCCATGGAAACAAGAATCTTGATCTTTTCATTCTTTGCTGAAGTTCTATCTCTAAAACAATGCCTCCAATAACCTGTAGCATTAATTTATGGTGGTCAAAATGCAGGATGTTATTTTAATTTTCCTAAATTTGTTTGGACTTGTTTTGTATTCTATTATGTGGTCAATTTTGAAGAAAGTCCCATGGGCTACTGATAAGAAACTGTATTTCTTAGTCTTTGGGAGGAATTCTCTGTAGATGTGTGTTAGGTCCATTTGATTTATGATATTCTTTAACTCCTGAGTTTCTTTATTTAGTTTTCATCTAGATGACCTATCTACTGGTAAGAGTGGGGAACTAAAGTCATTTGCTATCATTGTGCTACGGTCAGTATAAATTTTAGATGTAATAACACTTTTTTTTTTTAATGAAATTGGATGCCTTGTGTTTGAGTTTGTAAATGTTAAGAACTGTAACATCTTAGTGGATTTTTCCTTTAATGAGTATTTTCAGTTGAATGAGTGAATTATGGTCTATATAACTAGTCATGTGCAGGCAGAAAAGCCTATTCTCCTAGCTCCTCATTACACAGACAGCCTAGCCCTGGTGGGTGACATAAAGACACACTCCTAGCAGCTCTGTCCAGCAAGTCACGCTGCAGCTCCCCTAATGCACAACCAATGACCCTTCCTTGTCATCTGCTGTACTCATCCTCGATTGCTGATGCTGCCTCCCAAAGCTCATTTGGTCTCCTTAGATCACAGAGCCCAAAGCCAGGGGCAGTGCAGATCTTCAGAGAACACAGTGAAAGGCACAGCTTCTTCCCATTAAGAAATATTTTGCACAGATACCCAAATATTTTCTACAGGTATCCTGTACAGTATGCAAGAAACTGAGGAGTTCCCTAGAGCCCCACTAGATGTAATGTAATGTAGAATTTAAGGTAGAACAGTCCAACAGCCGAGAAGTTATGTTTTCCTGTTAAATTGTTTAAATATGAACAAAACCAAAGAGAAATGTGTCATGAGACATGGATATAATCACTGCCAACATTCTATCTTGTTTTATCAATTTACCCCAACTTTTGTTATTTTTATTTTTGATAGAATTTATGATTTATTTATTTTTTACTTCTGTGTTTATACAATAAATACATGTCTGCTGTGTGCATGCACATGTGTATTCCAGTGCTATGGAGGCCAGAAGAGGATGTTGGATTCCCAAGAGTTAGAGACACAGATAGTTTGAGGTCTGCTCATCTGTGGGTACTGAGAACCAAGCTCTGGTCCTCTGCAAGAGCAACAAGAGCTTTTAACTGCTGAGCCAGCTCTCTAACCCCTGCTAGAATGCCTGAAATGAAGCTAACAGAAATATCTTGTAATTTTATCTCTAAATATAATTGACCAGGACCCCTTACTATCTGAACACAACCACTGAGTAATTATCATATGCAACAAGATAAATAATATTTTTAATATAATTATATAGCCAAATTGTTTTAGATTTTTTTTTCTGGTTTTCCAAAGAAAAATGTTTTGAACCTTTTGAATCTGGACTCAAGGTCAGACACTGAATTAGCTTAATACATTCGATAAAGTAGGAATCAATGTTAACTGTATGATTAGAAATAACTTGTTATTTTTATGACTGAAAATCTGAGAAGATACCCATATGAGAAGAGACAGGGATTGAGTAAACAAAGGTCTCAAAATATTTCACATTTGGGAATACTTTTGTGGCAGAGTCAGGCACTTTTGAGCAAGACATAAAAGACGTGGCTTTGAGGCCTCGAGGACCCTTATGGGGCATGGCCAGCCCCCCTTTAAAGACCGCCTACAGGCTGCCAGACCTTCCTGTTTGTTCGCCGCATTCTCAGAGGGAGAATTACCACTGCTGCCTCTGCCATGACTGCCATTGCCACAACATTTCAACCCTCCAGGAATTGCCTTAAGGTTTAATCTTGTGTCAGTGAGTGTTTATATATAGACTCCTTAATAAATATTAATCCTTTATGTAATCAATTGCCAGAGAATAATTCCTACAATATACTCTAGAATTCATATTTTATTTCTTTCCGTCACAAAATAAATTAGATGAGTATCTAGTCTTGGGGCAATGGCCAGATAAAAGTAAGTTATAAATGATCTCTTATCTGAATCTAACAGCTCTTAAGTTGTCTGTAGCTTACCAAAAATCCTGTTTATCTCTCTTGTTTCTTCTTTGACAAGAATAAAGAATTCCCAGCCAAGTAAAATAGAAAATTCAAGGCCCTCAACTACATTCCTGCTTGCTGTGTGGAGATCATGGCAGAACTCTTAGAATCTTATTCACAGTTTGATGTATATAATGTGTATGAGTATTTGCTTGAGTACATGTATATGTGCCATGTGCATGCTGTACCTGTGAAGACCATAAGGCATCAGATCCTCTGAGGGTGGAATTACAGGTGGCTGTGGGGGCTGGCATTTGAACCTAGGTCCTCTGGAAGAACAGCCAGTGCTTTTAACCACTGCCATTGTTCCACTCAGTTTAATGTATAAACCCTATAATTCAGTGGGTTTACCTGCTTTCTTCCTTAAGTGTCCAGATTTGGTGATTGTCATCAGATTTCTTCTCCACCAAAACAACCTCTGTGCCTGACCGGGGTTTGGAGCCCTGTATACCCAGCACCAGCTGAGGAGCAGCAAGGCTAATAATTTGCCCATCTCTGTATCCAAACTCCTGATGACGCAGCTTCTGCAATTTACTGTGCTTTGGAAAATGGCTGTGGTGAAGAAAACTTTGTTAGTGACAGAAAAATGGCCCTGCAAGTCTATGTACTAGAGATGCTAAGTTCTGTTTGTCAGAGCTGCCTGTGGGCTCTTAACTTGCCATGGTAAATATACCAGAAGAACAGCAATGAAGCCATCAGCAGTGAGCTGCAGAGCTGGCATAGAAACTAGAATCCGGCACCTCAAGAGATGGGGTCTGTAGTTATGTGTGCTGGCTGCTCCTTTAGAGGATCTGCATCCAACAGCTAGCTCAGGGACATCTACACCTCCAGCTCCAGGCATCCAGTTATCCAGTTCCTCTTTTGGCCTCAGCACTCACATACGACATACATTCTCTCTCTCTCTCTCTCTCTCTCTCTCTCTCTCTCTCACACACACACACACACACACACACACACAGACATTAATTAAATAATTTAGATTCCTAAGATCATTTTATGATAAAAACAATTTGCCAGTTAGGAGTAAGGAAGTTCAGATGGAAAAGCAGTGTAGTGAGATTCAAACAAAGTAAGGAGGTAAGGAGGCAGAGAAGAGACATGTAGAGTAAAAACAAAGAAATAATGGTGTTTTATGCAAACTAAAATAGTTTTTCTTTCTTCTTGCTGCTGGGTTCTGGGCTCCAAACTTTTAGGAAAAAACTATCACCAAGGATAAGGGAATGCCAGGAAGTTAATTTAAAGAAATCTCTTATTTAAGGACCATAAAACATTTAACAGATATGTGACACACTGTGCCCATCAAAATAAATTGACATATTAATCTAAAGAGCTCTGTTAGGCCTCTACTGTGCACATGCTCTAATGCTAATGACTAATGTGGAAATTGTTTAACTCACATGTGCTAATAACCACTATAATGTTAAACAAACATCTAAAGATTACGGAAATAAATATATGTTATATACTAACATTTTATTGGATGACAACCAGAACAAAATGTTTAAAAAGAAAAATTGTATTTTCCTAGCTTCCTAAAGGCACTAAGAACATCCTGCTTGAGTGTTAGTAATTTGCCCATACACTCATTCAGTGAACACAAAGGTTCGAATTCTATTCTAAGTTCCCAGGAGTCAAAGGTGGATGGAACTACTGCTTAGTAGAAAGAGTCCATCAGATACTAAGACATCATGCCAGCCTGCACAGGAGGAGCTATCCTTCCCACCAGTCACAGATCAGCATCACAAGACAAAAGTGTGCATGCTGGCATACACAGTAGCCGATCAAAGTAAAAATGTTAAGGAATGTGCTAGTACCAGCATAGGGGGCTCTGAGGCCAGACAGAACCTTCCAACAGGAATTCTTTGCAAATTTACCCGCATTTCTTCTGGGCCTGCATATTTTCAAAGAGCTCTTTCTCCATGTTCTTTGGAAGGCTGTTATCATCAGCAAGGTTGTACAAAGGGTCCTGCCAAGCATACTTGAACATCCTGCAGCCTGCTTCCATGCGGAGATGGGCTCTTGCATGAGCATCCCTGGAAAGATGCAGGAGCAAAGTCAAGTCTAAGAACGCTGATGTATATCCACAGAGTCCAGCTGTAGCCTGACTATAGCCTGCAGGATATTGGCATTTCAGGAAATTATATTTTCACAAGGATGCCTAGAGTTGGAAATTCACACCTCACTGGTTCACACTGTAGAAGAAGCCTACAAAAAAAAAATCCCTCAATCACATAATCAACAGCATTCATTTCTGTTATTTTAGTTTATGAAATGGGTCTATGTATTATATTTCAGTTGTATTAATACCATAAATAGTAGTTTGAGCAACTCATAATGAACATGAAATGACACTTTTCACACTGATGCTTAAGGGGGTCTTAATTCTGTCCAAAGCAGTACAGTTCAGATGACCAGATGGTGTCTGTTTATTCTGAAGATGATATCAAGGAATATTCCTCTCCACAGAGGAATCCAAAGGGGCTCAAATCACAGCTTCATGCATACTTCTTAATTGAGAAAAGTCCATAGAAGCTTTAGACTATATTAGTGATGGTTTGAATAGTCAAGGTGGGCAGGAATAGCAGTCACTTTTCAGATCCATGATTCTAAACTCCAGGTTGCTGTTAGAGGACATTTGCTTTGAGGAAGATGAGGACACAGAATGATGAAGATTGTGTTGCTGAGGATTGATAAACACATAGGCAAAACAGCAAGTGTACTTCAGCCCTGATATACAATTGGGTAAATGAAGATTTTTCTCTGGGGTAGGCAATGATCAACAAGGTAGTGGTGATAATGTGATGTAACTCTAAGCATCATCAAATGACCAAAGTCTTCCAGGCCAACTCTGGTGTTAACACATCTGGCTTTGCACTTTTCAAGTGCTGGGATTGGTGCTGCTTATGGATATGAGATTGCAACCAAGGCCTCCTCCCTCAGAGCACATGCAGCTTCCAAGTCAGCAGATCCCCACGTCGTTGAAAATACACCAGTGCCATCTTGTGTTTGAAATAGAAAGCACAGCTCTTCCACCCTCACCACACACGCAGGTGTCCTACAGTTAGCTTGAAAGCTGTCAACCTTTGCTAGTCCTGGTAAGTCAAATGCAGTCAAGTCAATTCTCGAAAAGCATTTTAAAAAAATCTATCTTATTGAACTAATTAATGAACCAAATTGCTTGTTCCTAAGATGCAGCCTCTACTAGTTATCCATTCTTCTCACCAATATTTATCTAACGTCTTTTATACACCAGATATAGAACTCTTTGGCTGGGTGCTATGAGCTCTCCCTTGCCTTAAGGATGCCATGGCCTTGGGACTGATTCACAAAGCAGATATTTGCTCTCAAAGGCAATTCTTTTTCCTCACTCTGTTTTGTCTAACTCAGAGACCACAGAAAACGTTCTTCAGAAGAATGAAAGAGTTGTAAGAAAAATTTATGTCCAATTCCCTAACTTTCATGGGAGATGCCACATGGGAAAAACTCCCTAAAAGTAAAAACTGCTTCCCCGTGCTGTGGAAGTTTTGAGACACAGACTTGGTGAATCACTTGTCAGATTAAGAAAAGTGTGTCCTAAAACCAGCTTCCTACAAGTTGGTCACATGGTGGGCCATCAATGGCTCAGCAGGTGCAGCACCTGTCACCGGGACTGGCCATCTCAGTCTGATTCCCAAAGCCCACTGCAGGAGAAGAGAATTAAGGCCTGTCCTCTGACTTCTGCACCTGAATTGTGGTACACACACACACACACACACACACACACACACACACACACACTCACAGTAACTCACACACTCAGACACACACATCCTCACACACATATCCTCACACACAAGCAAAATTAATAAATGCAAAGAATAAGTTTGTAACAAGGATAAGTGAGCTATGACAGTCACTGAGCTCTAGTCTGAAATGAACTCAGTCATTTGTTAATGAACTCCCTTAGTCAGCCTTTGCAGAGCATGTGGTGTAGAGTCCTTTCCCACACTGAGGCCCCAGGTTGGACAAGAAGGATTAGCAAGAAGGGGTCTGATGAGGACATCTCCACATACAGCACTGTCTAAAACTAACCCTAACCCTAACCCTAAAACTAATGAAGTCATCACAGATAACTGTGTGACAAGAAAAAGAAGTCGGGGCAGAAAGAAAGGAGTATCTGCAGTGAATCTTAGAAATACTCTATGTTCAGGTCACAGCTTGTCACCTACTAGAACTTGGTACGCTAGACAGCAAGAAGAGGTGTGTCAAATGGGAATGACCATGAGGTACAAATGGGGCCACTGACAGGCAGGACGGAGGGCCAAGTGAGGGCAGATTATTACTCAGCTTGTCAGTCGAGGCACTCATGGAAGCACTGTGAAAAGCTGATGTGTTAGCAAGATAACTGTCCACAGATGCACCTTAGAGACCATAAAAGGGTGGCATTATGGAGAGCCTCCAGAAAGCTATGGCAATGACTCTGGATGATTCAATGTTTACTGGGACAAAACATGCGAGAGGAAGGAAGGAAAGAAAGAAAGAAGAGAGGAAGGAAGGAAGGATAATTTCTTTTAAAATACCATCACATTGTAGCTACATGACCAAAAGTAGATGAAGGTTATAATTAAAGCTCTAGCTCCATTAATCTGTCAAAGCAACCCTAAGTAAATATTGTGTCTTCAAGTGATGGGATTTCGAAGCTTCTCTGAGTTCTCTGTAAGGCCTCCGTAGTGCCCCAGGTGGGAGAGGAGAGCTGTGGTCTCACAGCACTGGCCCCTTTTCTGGCCACAGTGACTACTTACAGAGTGTCTCCAGAAGCATTTCCTGGAATTAAAGCAGCATTTTGCATCTGAGTTTCCTCTGCTCCCTTCACTTGCTCTTCTTCCTCAGGAATGACTGCAGGCTTATGCACCACAAGCTTGCCTCCAGACACAAGGTCACTCTGGACTTGTAAGACAAGAGCTGAGAAGAAACGAACAAATTGCAGAGACCTATTAAAGAGCACCAGGAATTCAAAAAACACTCACACAAGTGCAAAACACCTTCAGCCTTTGGGTGTCCCTCAAACAAAGAAGTTGGACTTCATTTAAATGGATGCTTGCCAGTTCTTTCCTCTCAAAATATACTTAGACAAAAGTATTACTAATAAGTATTTCCAAGGTTAATCTAATTTTTCTCTTTTCCAATTATTCAAACAAACTACAGGATTTATATGTCTTTAGATTGTTCTTGGGATTCAGACTCAACCATAAAATTCAATACTGTGAAAAATATGTATAAAACTTGGTATGTGGTAATATCTTTTTAAAATGATTTAAGAAGATAGATTACTAATCTACTTTGATCCCCAAAACAGCTGTTAATCTCAAAATACTTTACATTGTTATGAATTTTGGTTTATTGATACAAATTTAAGGTCAATTTTGTTATACTATATGCATATTTCTACTTTTGTGTAAGATAATGTTTTTGCAGTTCCTTTAAAATTGTAATGTATAATGAAGAAATGCAGATTAATAGTCATCTATGATAATCAAACTACTCACGTTAGTTTTTTTAGATATAAAAAGATATATTTCATTTAGATAGGTAATCTTCAAACACTTCAAAGACCTACAGAATATGGCATTTAAAATGTTCTAAGAACTTAGACTTTTTTGGACAATGAGACATGTCTGCTCCTGGCAGCATGAATCTACTTCAAGAGGATGATGGGCATCTAAAACACTCCATCTGAAGTTTACTTTCTTTGTGGCAAAAGATAAGGGAAAGAACAAGACATTGTTCTTGCCTCGACTGCTTGACAATATGCTGCATAGACTGGACATGCAAAACCCATGAGAAAATGACCACTGAACTTGGACAGAACAAGCTGAGATGGTTCATCAGGATCCTGATTCTCAGAGAAAACTGCCAGACATTCTATAGGACACAAAGAAAAGCAACTGACAAAATTTGCCAAAATAGAAGAAGCAGTCTTTCAAATTTCCTGCTGCACTAAAAGGGTTAGGGTTAGGGGACCAGAGACTCTAGGCCTGTAGGCTGAAGATGAGTGCCCCAATATTACAGAGAAACTTTTGGTGACTGTACAGGCAGCCAAACATTTGTCATTTCTAAAATTTGGAAGTTGCTTGCAATGAACTTTCTGCTTATTCAGTTAATATATCCTTCTGTGGTCTTTGATGAAGTTGAAGGTTACATAGTTATATTTTTCCATAGTTATAATAAAGGATAAATTAAATATGAAACTTTAGCCTCACAAAGATAGATGACAGAATATTTTCTTTAATTTTGCTAAGTACAAATAGACTAGATATTGTAACTATAATTTTTGCTCAATAGTTGTTTTGTTATGTATAATTTTGCTGTTTTTAAATCAAAACCTCCCTTTTTGATTAGACATAAAAGGGGAAATGATATGGAATGTCTTTCTGTATGCTGTGAATTACCATTGGTTAATAAAGGAACTGTTTGGGCCTATGGAGTAGCAGCTTAGAGACAGGTAAGAGGGTGAAGTCAAGACAGATGCTGTGAGCTGCTGCCCGAGAGAGCAAGATGTAATGAAACACAGGTAAAGCCACTAGCCACATGGCAAGACATAGATTAATAGAAATGGGTTGAGTTGTATGAGCCAGCAAGTAATGTGCCTGAGCCTCAGGCCAAACGGCATGTAATTAATATAAGCCTAATTATTTCCTAAGCGGCAGCGAGAGCACGGGTGGGAAGATTCCTCTGGAGCACAGGCTGTGAAAGGTCAGAAACCTCTGACTACAGGGAGGGTTAATGGTTTTCCTTTACTTTGATAAGGGAAAGAAGAAGCTCAGAAGGAAGAGAAAGATGCTATAAGAGAAAAGCAAAAGTCCAAGGCAGGAGTAGTGATAGAGGGTGACAGAAATCAACCAACCATATATTGTTCCTCTGTAGCCATCCAATTTGTTTATGAAGCCAGGGCTTCCCACGGGGAACTTGGGCTCACAAATTAGGCTGGTTTAGCTGACCAGTGAGTCCATCTCTGTCCCCAGTGCTGGGATTGCAGATTCTTAGGACCACACTTGACTTTTCACAAGAGAGCTGGCAATCAAACCCAGTGGCTAGCCGTTAGCTCCCCAGATGCCAATGACAGTTTTGACATTCAAATAGCATACTGTCCCAAGACAACCACATAACTCAAGAATTACAGCACTGATGCATATGTTTCCTACAAGCCTTTCCCTCCTAACGAGTGTATAAAGAGTTTAACTTTTAGTATTGGCCGGCAGGACAGAGGTAGAAGATGAAGAATACCAGAGAGTGGTAGAAGGAATCCTGTTTCCCCTTCTAGGCTTCATATGGAAACACTAGGGAAACACCGGGCCTCTGTGACATGATCCCCTCAGGGTTACACACATATGGACTTGGCTTTCTGGACATGTAGCTATGACCTGTCAGTTACCATCCTGAAATGGTTGACAAACAAGGATAAGGTGACTCACTAGCCAGAGGTAAGCCAGCTGTCACTACAGGGTTCTAGAGAGCAAGACAGAGGAGGAAGGAGGCTGAGCCAGGTGGGAAGTACACAACCCACTCAAAGTACTATCTGAGCTACATGAACAAAAACAAGTGACACCGGACACAGACTTCTGTAGCCAGAAGCTTTTCTGTTCCATCTGGGCCTGAGGTCCAGACAAAGCTCTCTCACCAGTGGTCCTGCAGCTGCTTATAAAATAATTACTCAGAGGTTTATGTTAATTATAGACTGTTTGGTCTATGGTTCAGGCTCATTACCAACTAGCTCTTACATTGTAACTTACCTATTTTTATTAATCTACTGTATCGCCATGTGTTTCGTGGCTTTACCTGTGCTTTCTTGGCAGCAGCCTGCAGCGTCTACTTGACTCTGCCCTTCTTCTTTATCCATGCTTGGCTTTCCTGCCTGCCTCTAAGCTGCCTAACAGGCCAAAAGGAGAGTCTTTATTAACAAATGGTAACAAAGCATATTCACAGTGCACAGGAAGACATCCCACATCAGATTCCAGACTGGAGCCCAGGTCCATGAGGATCTACATCCCAAGTTCTTTCCTTTCAGCCAAGTGGGGCTCTGCTGACTAGAGAGTCCTAAGGCCTCCGTAAGAGATTGATTACATAAACAGATGGTACAACATTAAAACATGATTGAACATTTCATCCTTGATAGGAATGCATGGGGCTCACAAATTATATATCTGTAAAACATAAAAGAAATTATGTTGAGTTTTTTAAAAATCTTTTTGCACTCCCAAAGCATAGTAGATAACAAATCTATGCAGTCCTGTTAAATATAAGTGAGGCTAAAGAAGGAAAGATGCAGAGCTGAAGCATGGATTGTTTAAATAAATATGATTTTAATAGATTTAATCAATGTCACCTGTGGGGTGGGGTATCAAAGCGAGGCAACTTCAAAGCATACCTTCCACCTTGCACATGCTGCAAAAGGCTTTAACCTTGGAAACGTCAGACTCAAGGCTCCTGAGGAAGACTTGCTTCCTTTGTTGAGCGATGGAGAGGTCAGGATTAATCCAGTGTTCTCCACACGAAACATACACCTATCAAAGAAATGAGTTTGGAATCTTGTGTAGAAGGGATTGAAGCACTTTTATTCAAGAAACACCTCAGGATAGAAGCAATCACAGCAGTCAGGACCTTGCAGTGTGTGAACAACCGAACTGGAGTATCAGGGAATACCACCCAGTAACGAAAAGGAACAGACTACCGACAAAGACACCGGATCTACAGATCACATGGCAGGCAGCAAAGCTACTGTATGTGTGCTGTCAGTCCCCAGGGCCCCTTCCATGGCTTCCAGTGACGCAAACATTTTATATAGCACAACATGGAACAGAAAAAAATGTTCCATATCTTCGTTGCAACTCCTATAAATCTGTAGTCATTTACAAAAACAGAGTTCAAATAAGTTTTTGTTTTGTTTTTTTCCAAAATGAAAAGGTAGTAAAGATAGAAGGATTGAAGTGCAGGTGTAATCAGAGGCCAGTTGACTGTGACCGTGGCATAGGTGAGAGCTGCTAGAACTTTCCGTAACTATAGCTTCACTGGGAAAGAGGTTTGCCCATTTGCTTACGCGCAGTCAAAGACTGGTGTTTCAGAGATCACATAGACACCAACGCCTAAGATCTTCACTAACTGCTCTTTCATGAAAGATAAAAATTCAGATCCCTCACATAAATGGACTTGTAGTACTATATAAACACCAAAATGTTAATATGGGAACATGGCTAGCAGATAAAAACATGAACCACTTTTGCAGAGACTAGGGCTAAGGGTCCTAGCATCCATATTGAGTGGCTTACCACCACCTGTAAATTAGCTTCAGGAGACACAATGCACATTTATAACCCACACAGAGACACGCAAGCATACACATAATTAAAAATCAAGACCTTTTAAAACACAGGCGTGCACACACACACATACACACACACACATCTACCTGGATTTGTTATTACTGTTTATATGTATATGGTTTCAAGGTTGGCCACTCTGAATTAGACAACCAATAAGGATCTCATGCCTGGGAGATGCTAATTTTTCTTTTCTCAGTAGTCATTAGTTGCCTATAGTTCTTGGTCTAGAGCAACTAGTCTATGAAATCATTCCCCTTCCATGTTAACATATCTGTTGATATTACCATTGGTCTGGTCTCATTTATGCATACACACATACATATGTACATATTTGTATAAAACAATGATAATCAAAGGGAAAAGGCTAGCAACTTGAGAGTGGGGGACTTGTGGGAGTGTTAAGGAAGAATAGTTGGGAGAAAAAGGAGAAGAGAAAGTGACAAAATTTCTACTTCAACTAAAATTATGTAGAATTAACAATTTCTCTTTTAGGTAGTTTTCAGATTATTGGATAATATTAAAAAGTGCACAAAAAATATTAATGTGTAATTCTGGATAATAATGTTATAGGTAGCATGTTTGCCTCATTTTTGAAATATTTTTTCTTAAATATCCTTAAATGCATTCTCTTCTCTCCTTCCATCCATCCACTCTTCTTACCCTCCCCCTCGACAGTGTCCCTCTATATACCCAGTCTAGCCTTGAGCTTCAAAATCATCCAGCACCAGTCTCCTGACTACTGGGAGTGTGGGGATGTGTCACACCCCTGGCACATATCCCCTTGAAGAAAGGAAACAATAATGACAAGTTGAGACTAAGTCTGGAGAGAACCCAGCATAGCCACCTCTTGCCATCATCATACAATCATCATTTAGCCCTCAGCAATAGGATGCAGGAACGTTCCTCTTAGGTACCCTTCTTGAAAAATAGGCGTCCCATTCCCTTACAGACACTAATCTAAGAACTGGTCCCATTACAATCTTCACATTTACAATGAGAAGTTAAACTCTGGTGACTAGAGATGCCCTGTGATGCCATCTTACCCTTCTTACACCATATTCCCTCTACCCTGGTACTCATCTTCAGGCTACAGTTATCTTTGCTTATTATTTATTTTAAGGTAATCCCTCCAAACTTCCATCTTAGAAAAGAAAACAATAAGCAAAAACAAACAAACTACTGATAAGCCCAGAAACATTAAAAACAAACAAATCTCTTAGAAGTGATAGAATTCAGATTCCACCTAAAACTTGCCAAACTATAGCAAGTCTTCTTCATGTGCTGCCTCTCGTACAGCTCACTGTGGGAGGCTTTCAAACTCTTTCCAGAGCTCCTCTGATTTCAGAGCACTAGCTAAGCTGTTTTGTTTATCTTGCCTTGGTCTCATGTGCATGCATGCATGTTTCATCTTGAGATAGTGTAACCCTACACAAACCAGACTGGCCCAGAACTTACTGCATAGCCAATACAATCATCCTGTTTCAGTCTCTTGAAGTTCTGGGGTTACTGGCATGAGCCACCATGACCAGTTTGGAGATTTGGTAATAGAGTATGGTCTTTGTTTTTTATTCAAAAAACCTCAGGTGCCAGTCAGGGCAAAGATTCTTTTTTTTTTTTTTTTTTAAACCTATGCTGACATCTCTAATTCCAGAAACTGGGGGCAAGACTAGGCTGTGCTTTCTTAGCTTCCTCTAGACTCCAAGTAGAGTGTATGAAAAAGTATAGTTTTTTTTTTTTTAATTTGAGAAAGTGAAGAAATTGGTCATTTAGTAAGAAAATCATTAAATAACTATATATAGATTTCAAAAAGAGTTAGGGGCCTATCTCCTTCAGCAACAGATGTAGAAAATCAGAAGTGGTTGAATAATTGGCCTGCCTTAAGTTCTGTAGTGGAGAAAAGGTATCCTTTTTCAAGAGGCATGGTAAAAATACATTTATTTGTAATAGTTACTCCTTTCTAGGCCTAGCCCACTGCCTAGAAAGGCAGCAATGCTATTGGATAGCATTGCTTTTTTGATGATTGACTCCTTAGTGGGAATTCTGAGAGAGAGAGAGAGAATGACAAGCGTGGGAGCCTTGAATCGAAGGCTGTTTTTCTTAACTTGTGCTCATGCATTCACATTTCCAGTCCCACACTCCCCTTGGTTACCAGTTCATCTCTCTGTAGGCCATTCAGGGAAAAGATTTCCTTCCCCTTTTCATTGAAAAGTCTCCGAGCAGCAAAAGGTAAATTTAAAATTTCAGTGCACCTGTAACAAGAGACATAAATTGATTTTGCACGAGACAGCTTCCAGGAGTAAGGTTAGAAAACAAAAAACACCAAAGCCTGGACCTTAATGAAGACTCAGGAGCCAGGGACCCTTCTGACTCTCGGTTCCTGGCTTCAGAAATTCAGACTTTCTCAGCCTGTGTCTTACTTACATCCAGTCATTTTTTTTTTTTTTTTTTTTTTACTTTAACTCATGTTAATCCTCCTACCTAAAATACCTTCCTTGGCTTTTCCAGCTGAAATTTCATCATGTAATCGTCATTTAGCGCTCATCTCCCCCTCCCCGCCAGAAGTGATTGAGACCAGAATTTTTGCCTGCTTTTGTGGGCACTGAGATGAACGACGGACATTCTTGACTCCTGAGGGGTCGCCTACCTAGCCAAGAGTGAAGACAGGCCATTTCTGACTTGCAGCGTGATGCACTGGGTGCTGTTGTAAGCAATGGCCAGTGTCTTTTTTTTTTTTTTTCTGCTTCATCTATGAACTTTAGTGTAAAACATTTATGTACAAGACTGTTCTCTAATTCATGCCAAGGCAGCAGCCACATCTGCACGTAGATGGGTATGACTATCTTCAAAACCAGCTCTTCACTGGCCCTGGCTGGTTGCTCTGTCATGCAGAGTTGCAGCTGTGATGATGGGGGTGTGCTTCTGTATTCTGTGGATGATAAGCTTTGACAAGCTTAGAAAGGGGCATGATCCGGTAATGGCTGGTCACCACTTCCAGGTGAGGAAGGAAGGTTATCGCTGCCATTCTCTCTGCTACCCACAACCTTAGACTTTATGGTCCCTACTCGGTCTTCAAATGACTTGAAGGTTGCAGAGTTCCTCATGGCCGGCATACTTATCGAGTGGCGGATGGAGTAGTTGCTCATGTCTCCGAGTTTCCTACTGATGGCAGAGCCCATGGTGGACAAGGCAGCAGATGTCTTCTGTCCTGCCTGTGAAAGGGTTTCTTGAGTCTTCTTGTAGAGGTTAGACTGGGTCATTTTCTCATTCCACTCTCCAAGTTTCTCAGACGTTTTCACATAGGCAGTAGAGACCTGCACATCATGCCAGCTCCTAGACAGGTTCTGCTTCAGCTCCCCTAAAGTAGAGAGGCCCAGCCTCCTTTTCAGCTCTCCACAGTGCCTCTCTTTGGCTGCCAGGACCTGGCGCAGAGTGACGATTTCTTCTTCCACCTTAGCAAGCTCAGCCTAAAGCTCTTCTTCCTCCACCTCTGTGAGGCCCTCTACAGCAGGAGTCTGGGGGGCCAGACCTGGGTCAACAGGGACATCAGTCATGAAATCAGACAGCACACCTTTGTTAGGAGAATTCAGGTTGATATCTTGGTTAGCAGAGTCCATATTCAGGTGACAGCTGGGCCGCAGCTGAGTCGACGTGGGGACCGCAAACACTACAGGAGCCAAGCTCCGTGTACTGGAAGCTGGCAGCCGCGTACACACGAGCCAGTGGAACTGGCCAGTGTCTTTTAAGAGCAAAGGAAACAGTAAGTTCTTTACTCCAGGAGCTTTCTCTAAGGAAGTGACATTGGAATAGGATTTCATTAGGAGCAGGATGTGGATGCTATGGAAGGAGAAAGGGAAAGGGGGCAGACGAGACTTTGACTGGGAAAGGAGAATTCAGAAGGAAAGAGGAAGAAGAAGCCACATTGAGGATGTGTAAAAAAAAAACCCATAAAGAAAACATTATTTTATAAACTTACTTAAAAATATAAATATACATACATGTATGTGTATATGCATTTATATAGTTCAAATGTAGTTATAGCACACAGGATAATATTTCCCCAAGAGCCACAGACTATCTAATGACAAACCCTATGCCAGGCACTGAAAACCTCTTTTCAAGTTACTGACCCAGAGTTTCCAAGAAATCCTTGAAATAATTAGGCTGTTGCCCTCGCCCTAGGCTTCCTCCAGAACTCAAAGGTAACACCCAACTGCAGAAGACATCTCACACTAGAACTTGGAGGAATCAAGCTGTAACTGACATGGAAGCCTCCTTGAAGCCTAGCTCTCATAATATCAGAAGGTTCTACACAAGATATTAATAATACCATCCAATTAGAAAGCCTTGGCTACAACAAATGTTTGGTCAGTAATATACCTCCAATGGTACTCATCTTGGGAGGTAACTAACAGCTGTCTAACTGGAATCAAAGCCTATTCAATAGGAGGAATTCCATGCCTGGTACTGTAAACCTAGCTAACCTCCAATGGCTGCAGAGGTCATGGACCCTAGAGGAGAACCCGCTACTGCCATCTTTCTAAACCAATATAATTTCTAACTGTATTCTAAATACTCCACTTCATACCCAAAGGTAAGTGTAGTGCCCAGCCCTCATCAGAGAAGTTTCCTTTTGCAGTAGGCAGAGGCTACTATGAAGATCCACCCCTGGTAAGTGACAAGGGGGTGTCTAGCCCCAGTTAGGAGATCCACAACACAACCTAAGGCTCAGGAAATGCCATGGAAAATGGGGAGAGGCAAGAAAGAATTTAAGAGTCACAGAACATGGGGATACCTGCTAAGATAGTGTCTTATAGACATGACCATGGCATAGCTTGTACTTCTGAAATATCAATAATATAGTCGATTAAGCAATACCTGCATAATGACTATGTCAATTCACATGGCAACATGAACTGGAGAAATTCCAGAAGGTTCCACCATAGGTGAAGAGTTATAAGCCAGTCAGTGTCTGTTGAAAGAGGGAGAATCAGTTTTCTCCAGAGATGAGCCCCCAGATAGGCTTTCCAATGCCAAGCTGCCATCACTAAACACATGGTCATATGAAGAACACTACAGGGACTCAGTAGGTGTGTGTGTGCGCGTGCGTGCGTGCATGCGTGCGTGTGTGTGTGTGTGTGTGTGTGTGTGTGTGTGTGTGTGTGTGTGAAGAAAGAAAGAGTTGGGGCCAGGGAGAAGAAAGGTAGAAATGAAATTTCCAAAAAATAAAAATAATAAATTAAAAATAAAATAGAAGAGTTAAGGCTGAGCCTGAGTGTATGAATGGGTTGGGGGAATCTGATGAGCCTGTAAAGAAGACAGAAGCAGATTGAAGGTATTCAGGATTCTAGAATAACAAACTTGAGTTCTAGTTCATGCAGAGCAACCGAAGGAATAGGAGCATAGGTGTGTTGCCTTTAGCTATGCCTAAACCCTGGGGAAGAAGAAATAGAGGTAACAGATGTGCTGGCCCATTTCCTAAAGAGTGTTGGGATGAAGGTCTTGCCATCACTGCTGATGCTACATGTACCACTGAAGTGAGCTGGATGTGACTGTGCCCCTCAGCAAGACTGAGCACAAAACACTCCCAACTCTTATTTCCTCATCAGCATGCAGCAATTAAGCAGATAATGAGACCAGTTATGTCCTTGAGGGGGTCTTGAAGGGAAATAATCTAGTAAGAAGCACATTGTCTCATGCTCCATTTGACGGCTCAGTGCCACTGAGATCCCTCACTCACAGCAGTGGGTGGGGTTGCCCTGCTTCTGTTTGATATCAAAAGAGCTAATCCAAAGCCTTCTCATTTCCTTGGACAGTATCCTTGCATGTCTGCGTGGTTATAGTGAAGCCCGTGGTGTGCCAGCATCTGTTCCCTCACTCAGGCTATCCTAGAGTGACTGTTCACATCCTGTGTTAGGACAGTTGGGTCACAGAGGGAAAGGAATGGGTGGCTAATTAATCTTGCTTTATCTCATAGTTTCAGAGCTGAATTTGGCCCTTCCAGGCAGGCTGCAGAGGGCTGAGACCAGCAGTTTTCTGTGCGCCCCCTATTCTTCTTTCTAGTTTTCAGGCCAGCCATCATCCCAGTACAGAGCAGAAAACACCGGCTTCTAACACCGTATGACAAATGTGTCTTCTGAAGTCAGATTGCCTGGATTCAAATGCCAGGCCTCTTTTCTTCTGCGTTCTGGAATTTTCCAATCTTGCATTTTGGAAGGAGATTTTATAAATTAGCTTTGACCTCCTATTATAACATACATACATACATATATACATATACATGATTAAGATGTCTACAGTCATTCTATTCCCAGCTTACATATAGAAATGCTTTGTGTGCTATCTTGTAAGTATGACCACTCAAGCATTCACATGAAAACACATTTGCTTTACAAACAGTAAACAATTACCTCTCCAAAAGGTGGTGAAATTTGATCTGGTTTCTTTCTGTTTCAGAATAATTCCCAGCATGACTTTTCTCCTTCCTGTCAGCATTAACATTTCTGTAACAAATAATTCAAGGCATGTGCATGTAACTTGACATTGTTAATTAGCTACAGCATGTCTTAATGTGTGGAAAAGTGGTGAAACATTAATTAGAATGATTTGCTGCCAATAATCTGCCTCCTTTTAAAAGATAAAATGTAAAACTTTAACATAATTAAATATTAAACTTCATATTTCATAATTAAATATAAAGCATCATATTTTATACTAAATGATTATGTACTCTGTGAGATATTTACAAAACATGTACTCTGTGAAATATTTACAAAAGAAAATCTATCTGCATAATTCTGATCCTTTTCTCAGAGTTCTGAACACTCTAAAATGTACATAAAAAACTTAAAGATGGCATTTATTTTTCTCTGAAATGTTTTATTTACTTAATGATTCTATTATGAATTTAAACCTAAACAAAATTTAAATGATGATCAGAAAAAGAATACTTGATTGGAATACATCTTCACCCTGATTTTCAAGTTAAAAACTATTTTGTAGTCTTATAATCACTGTTTTTTAGGAAATGAAAAATGGATCAAATACAGTTAACCATTCATGAGTGCTGCTATGGCGCCTACTGTAGGCCATTGATGGTATTACAGTGACTCTCTAATGTTTAAAACCTTGATGTGACCTAGCCAGGCAGCATACACACAACACAGAAGTGATCATGACCCAGAGAGGCAGGGATGGTCTTCCTCAGGGTTGTAGATGGTGGAATTGTGCCAATAGTAAACCCCCAAAGCCATCCACAATGAGTTGTTACACGGCTGAAGGATGTCTCATGACCAGCGCAGGATGGTGCTAAGATACATACATACATACATACATACATACTCACAATAGCTCAACTCTAAAAAACTAAAAGCATTTTATGTTAACGTGGGCAAAGCATTTCACGTGACAGAAAAACCTCTTCTTCTAGAAGATATTTAGCTTGGGTCTATTAAAAGAAGCCTAGTAAGTGCCTAACTTTGGGATGCTATTACACAGACTCCAATGTGTCCCTTATGGAGATGGGGCCACACACCCATTCTCTCCAGTTAGCTGCGTCTTTCTATCTAACCCTTTTATTAACCAGTATTTCCATGCAGCTATGGGATTTGCCATAGGTGATCCTGCACAAAACTATCTCCATCAGCAAAGGAACATTAAACTCTGTTTGGAAGGGTTTTCTTATCAAGTAAATGCCAGGTTATTTTAATTACTTGGGCAAAAGTAATTCAGGGGGTGAACAAAGTTGTTCTCTGCTATCTGAGCATTTGATAAATCAGGACACATTGTTCCACAAGCAGAGCATTCAGATAACGGGTAGTCTACACATGCTATGTCAGGGTACTCGCTCAAATTTGCCAATCTCTCAAAGTAGTTTTGAATTCCTTGACTGAGCTAAGTACTTTAAACATTGGGGTGATAGGATGCTATATGTCTATAATTTATAATTACAATTAAAGGTACAAAATAAGAAAAAATATGACTGTAGAAAGGAATAGAAGTGATGTGTTAACTTCGGGTGCTTAGAGAAAAGTCACACTCTCTCTAAGGGCATTACCCTCACATCTTACATCGAGCCGAATGAGCTAATTATGAGATGTATGCGTCAAAGATTTCAATTTCAGGCTTGACTTTACTTTAAAGATTAATTTTTTACTTTATCATCTTTACAGGCAGTTCAGTGGACAGCCAATCTGAATGTTCCTCATTGTTCAGTGATGTATGAAGAATATTTAATCGATGTGAAGAGAGTAATATTAAACTATTATCAGCAGCCTCAGATATCCTAAATATCTCAGAAGAAAGGTCAAGAGGTAACATTGCTGGTAATTATATGAGAAACAATGTGTTTAACTCATTCTTCCCATCAAAACTCTTCCACAATCCATAATGGAAACACACAGGAGATGATTTGTCTCTGGTGGTAGAGAAATACAGGATGGTTGGTAGGGTTTTATTTGTAGGGTAACTTTCAAGTGCAGATCAATGCTTTCCTAATACTTCAGAGAACTGTGTGTATCAGAATAATTATTTACAATAATAATTCAGCAATGTAAAAGCTGAGTTTAACAAGCTTTAAAGTTGGGAATTCATTTATTTCTACGTACACTAGTAAAACTCCCTCAAAGGCACACAGTGAAGACACAGAGAGCTGTGTAAATGGCAGTCACTACTCCTTTCTAACTCATTCCTTGTGTGTGGATAAAAACAGAAGACATCGGTTTCAGCTCCTGACATAGAAACTAAATAAAATTGTGTATCTCTTTTCATCTTTAAATAGGCCCCTTTTTGTAAATAAATATATAAAACATTCAAGCTGAAGACACACATCTGTAGAATGAAAGTTAGCATGAATGGGTTGTTGCTCTTACGGTGATTTCCATCCGGGTGAGATGTCTGGTCCAATGACGAGGGGTCTGCTGTTTTTCTTATCACCATTCCTCAGAATTTGCAGTCTCATAGGGAAATACTACTCTGGTTTCTTGCAAACTGGCCTCTTTATGGGAGAGCTGTTTGGCACCAGTAAACCTTCTATTGGCCAGTGAAATGCCTTCAAAAACAAAGGAAAGAATGTAAAAGCAATAAGTAAGATGAGTCTTTCATTCATTTAGCAAACATTTATTGGACATCTGAACTGTTTCAAAAAATTGTAGGTATTTTTTACTTGAAAAGACATCCAATGATTTTTTTTTGAAATTTAAAATTGATCACTTTTTAAAAAGTATCCAACTTTAAAATTGATTATTTTTTTAAGTATCAAAGAAAAGTAACATTCTAGAAAAGCACAAGTGAATTAACCTTAAGTATCTTTGGTTTTGGTTTTGTGTGAAGTATTTTTAGTCAATGTGAAGGAAATGAAGAAGGTGTGAAAAGAAATTTTACAATAGCCTGAAATTATATCATCTTAAACTGAATCAAAGTGGCAAAGCAGTCTACACTGGGGGATGTTGAGAAAACAGAATAAGATGATGAAGTAGTAACACTCAGATATTTCCTCTGTGGAATTTAGTGACTTTATATTTATCTAAACTTTTTCTCATACTATTAATTAGTCTATCAACTCTTCAAATAGTTACTGATTATTTGAGGCACAGAAATAAGACTATAAATTGGACAGAATAATCTATACTTTTAAGAATGGCAGAAACTTACTTAGACATCAACTGGACATCATGGTAATGAAGGTAGGAGCTTTAAGGGGTCTCACAAGAGGGAACCCCAATTTGGTAAGGTCACACCACAGTCCTGAAGGCTGACAACATAGTTGCAATACTGTGTCAATCCAACTGGGGTGTTTTGTTTTGTTTTGTTTTATTTGTTTGTTTGGGTGGGGGGAGTACAACTCTGTGGATAAGAGTGCTGGCCTTTGTGCAGCAAAGGACTTGTAGAAGCATGCATACCAGATATGAAGGTTAGTGGAGTGTGATGAAAACCCAGGATGGCTCATCAGCACACTCAGGGTAGTCAGGGGATACAACGGCTATCCACAGAGATTAAATGGAGCCAGGAGAGCAAATGGAAGAAACAGACACCAAAGATGATATTAAGCAAAAGACATGCTCACTCACTCCCATCCCCCCTTTTCTGTCATTCTACACACACACACACACACACACACACACACACACACACACACACACACACCACATACACCCCACATTAACAACTTTCCTGGTAGCATCCATTATCCATCTGTAATGCCCATTCTGAAAAACGTCATTCTGGTTTTATGAGTTCCATTGTCTTCAGCATATCAGTTTGTCCACCATGCACAGTATTCTCCCATCTGATGATGCTCTTTGTCTGGTAAGTCTTGGTACCCTGTAGGGTGGGCTTCTCCATCTTTTTCTTCTTTGCATATTGGCTTTTGTTGACCCTCTGGCATTTTATGTACATTCAAGTCAGCTTTTTGAAATTTGTTTGGTATATAAATGTTCTGTGTGCAGTTAAAAATATCCCATTTTGCTACATTTTTAGGATGCAAGATGGGGTGTGGTAACAGCTGAGATAGTGTGTAGCATGGATGAGACCCTAGCTTCAATCTGAAGCATCCCCATTAAAGTGGTAGACATGTGTTGGGACACAAAACTCTTTGAATGTTTATATTATTTGTGTTTTCATTATTTATGTGTCAATTACATTAATTTTTCTTATTTTAAATTAAGCTTACATTCCTGCATAAAGGTCAACTGACATTTATTCAAATCAGTCGTGGTATATTACAATGTCTATACAATGCTGAATTCAGTTAGCTAATATTTTCCTTAGGATGTTTGCAGGTGTTTACAATTAGAATGAGCATATAAAGTTCTTCTAGTATCCTCAACAAGGGTGGTATCAATGTTTCCCTAGCCTTGGGAAATGACTTTAAAGATATTTCTTTGCTTTTTGTTTGAATTCTAAATATTTTTTTTGTCTGTTTTAAGATTGGTACAATGAATCAGAAAAACTAGGGCATGGTATAGTTGTTAGATTCTCTTTTTTCCCATGGTTGATGGACCACTCATATTTTCTACCTCGTTTTAATTAAATTTATGTTTTATTGGGAGGGTATTGTGGGTGTTCAATGATGTGCTAGAGATCAGATAACAGCTTACCAGACTTTAGTTTTCTCCTTTTCATCATGTGGGCCCCAGGGATGAAACTCTGGGCATTAGACTTAGTGCCAAGCAACCTGATGCAGTAAGCCAGCAAACCACCCTTTTGCTTTCTTCCTGACTCCTTTTTAATATACTACTTGTTGCCCAAGAATCTGATCATTTTATTAATGGCTATAATTATTAGCATATAGTTATTATATTCCTTTATCCCCCTAATCTCTCAGCAGCTATACAAATATATCTTCTTTTGTTCTTAATATTGTTTCATTTTATCCAAATTTTCTTAGTAAATGTTATCAAACATGGGGCCTTATGCATGCTATGAATAAGGTACCCTAACACTGAGCTACATCTCCAGACTAATTCCTAACAGTTCATTCTTACCATTATTCTCCTAACTCCATAATTAAATGCTGTTCTCGTTGGTTTTTTAGGTTTTCTTGCTTTTTAATTCTAGGCTAATGAGAAACTCTGTCCAGAAAAAGAACAAATAGACAATCCCTGAGGATAGTAACTCAAGATTATTCTCTGGTTTACACACACAGACAAGTCACATGTGCACACACAGATTAATTCCACATTGACATTTGGGTGTAAAATTACTGACATTTCTCCTGTTTTTGAACCATGAAAGAGAAAAGCAAGAGAACTGACTCTTCCTCACAGTTGGTCTATGTCTTGGCAACTTAGAGAATGATGATTTAGAACTTAGAATGAAGAGTTTTTCAACACTTCATTGTAGTTGTTTGAATGAAAAAAGCTCCCATAGGATGAATATTTATTCCCATTTGGGGACTGTTTGCAAGGGATGAGCAGGCATGTATGACCTTGTAGGAGAAGACGTATCTGAGGATGGGAATTGTCCAGTGGACTTCGAGGTTTCAAATCCCCAGCATTCTCTGTTAACTCTTTCCTGCTTTATGGCTATGGATCGAGAGATGGGCTCTCAGCTTTTCCCTTGATCTCATCTGATCCTTCACCTTCATGAACTCTAACCCTTTGAAACTGTGAGCTAAATTAAAACCTTTCTTTTATAAGTTGCCTTGGTTATTATCATAGCAACATAAAAGTAATTTACACACAATATTTCTGAGGAACAAAGCTGAGACATGATAGTTCAGCTTCTAGCTGGCTCTTACTTCTTTAGCTTCCAGCTTGCCTCTGACAGTGGGAGTCACTATGGACATTTGTTCAGCTCCATGGATGCCTTGCTACCTTCGAATGGGTTCTCTGATTTTTATGTAGAAGGAAGAAACTCAAAAGAAGTCACTCCCTATCCCTCTTCCCCCTCCCTATCTCCCCATACCCTCCTCAGTGTAAAACATCACAGAAACCCTAAAAATAAAAAATTACCTTTCCAAATATCTGAGCTACTAACGTCAACTCTTCCTTCTCCAACACTTTAATTTTTGGGTGGGTGAAATGGCTCAGCAGGTAAAGGTGCTGGTTACCAAGGCTGCTGACCTGAGGTTAGTCCCCAGGACCCATGCGGCAGAACCAGAGAACTAGCTCCCACAAGTTGTCCTCAGAGCTTCATAGAAACAATGTGGGATGTATGCACCTTCACACACACACACACACACACACACACACACACACACACACACGTGTTTTGATTTCTTAATTCTTGTCATCACAGTTTTTTTATTTTTATTATTGGTTTTTGTTTGTTTTTCTGAGACAAGGTATCCCTGTGTAGTCCTGACTGACATGGTACTATCTGTTTAAGAGCCCAGGAGGATCTTAAACTTGTCATCATCTTCCTGTCTCAGCTACCCAAGTGCTAGGATCATAGGGGTTTGCCATCATGTCTGGTTTCCCATTCAAGACACTTACGTTACCCTTCATGAAAATAGAGAAATACAGCCTCGGGGTAATGATGGACAACAAAAACATAGATAATTAAACTGGCTGTGGCTGTTTCTGCCCATCCATTTTCCCTGTTGGAATTCTGGTCTTCCCACTCATTTCTTTATTGGTCTTCTCTGTGTTCCTGCCATTCTGTAGCATAGCTGCATTGTCAGGAGAGCCCTGAGGGGCACTGTGCTCCCTTACATGGATAATTTTCCTTGCTTTTTTTTCACCCATCTCACATACAGAGATGTGTTGGTTCAGAAGTCAGCTCTTTGCCAGACTTTAGCTTCTCCACAATATTGGTTCCACTTTGTCTGTTTGTGATAAATAACAAAATCTTTGGTTTTCTTGCTTGTTCATTTAAGGTCCTGTTTCTCTCCATTTCCTTTCTTTAAAATTGTTTCCGAGTTGCTTGACATTTCAAAAGACTCTACATTATTGGCCAGAGTTTCTGGTCCATATGTAGATTCAGTGCCCTGTCTTCTTATCATCATGTATGCCTTTTATCAACCTTGGTACTGAAAAAAAGTCCTATCTCAACAGATAAATAAGACATGTACTTTTAATTTTCTTCTATCATTGGTCAATCTGAGTAGATGTACTTTAAATTACTAGTTTTAAGATCCATTATTCTGTAATGCATACCAAAATCTTAAGCCTCTTTTAACTCTATAATCCTAAGGATTCCATCCTTTATTAGGTAAAATCTATTAGTCCTTGTCTTTGAAGATTTAGAACTGTAATTTCTCAATTTATAACTTTATAAACTTCAAGGTTTGAAAAAATAACTGAGAAGTGATTCCTATATATTATTCATAAATAAACTAAAGAATTTCTAAATAAAATAAACTAAAACTCTTGGTTTATTTAGAATAAGCCAAAAGAATGTATTAGTTTTTAAAATCAGGTTTAACATGTTTTAAAACACTGATGTTTTGTATACATGAAATTTTGTAGTCTACTAAGTAAATTTTATTAAATATTAGTAATTTCCTTTTAGGATAAATAGTATCTAAAAAATGGCAGTAACACGGGATGACTTCTCAAATCAGCTGTCTGTTTTTCTGCATGTATGCAGCTTGAGACACTATGAAGATAACATTGTATTTCCACAGGGTTTGCATTTCTTACCTCTTCTTTTAATCATCACTGTATTTTGAATAGCTCTTGTCATGAAATTAAAAGAACTGGATGTTCATTCAGTTCAGTGACTGTTAGATGGTTTTCCTAGATTCATTACTGTGACTTTGTTTTCAGTCCCATCCAGGGTATCAAGCCTGACTCACTTTTCCCTGCATTCAACCTTTGCTGCTTGGACACATCCGCTTGTTACATGGATTTCTCTCTCCTCATGTCATTCTTTATTCATCACCTTGGCCTCCTTTTCCTGCCTTATTTTCTCTTCTCTCACAGCCTATACTTAAACTGTAAGATCTGAGAGTTAGAGACCACATCTATTTTCCTGTTGTCCCTGCTGAACCTAAATACATGACAAACAATAGATACAACATAAACTTGGAGATCAAATCTGGAATACAATTAATGAACACATGCCCAGAGGGTTCTGAATTCCACAATATAAATGTCAAACTTCCAAATCAATTATGTGAAGAAGAATTTGGAAATATGGGTCTTTCCAATGAAATGGAGGCAGACTCGAAGTGAAATGGGTTGTATTTAATTGAGTTCCCTGCTTGCTAAGTACTTTCTTCTCCAAACATTTTAAGAAGCAGCAGGACCCCGAAACCCAGTCATTTTGGAAGATGCAGTCCATCCATCTGAATCTAGCTAAATTTAATGCCTGAGTTCTTTCTCTCCATTTTACAAGCAAGGGCCAAAGAATTTGGGGGCACAGTCTGACACAAACAAGGGCAAAATAAATGCATTTTCAGATAGGTAAAACTTATCTTTTAGGTACTGAAAGGGAGGCCAGAAGGAAAGTATCCTGAGCTGTAAGGGAAAAACTTAGGATAAGTGGAAATACATATTCGCTGCATTCAAAATGTTAATATCTTGTGGCAACATTAATGATAAAACTAAAACATATCACAATAAGTAATTCCTCATATCAGAAATCATATGGTTGAAGTTAACTACTGTAATGTTCCTATTACCTAAAAGAAGATAAAATATGTTTATTAACTTTACATTTTGGTCATTTATTTATGCAAGTTAGAATGTTCAGGATAATTACAATAGCCCCACTCTCCCCACCCCCCAAAAAAGAAAGAATGGAAATGGAAAGAACAGTGTACAAACCAACAAATGGGAAAAAAAACATCAGAACAAAAAAAAGCCATGATAAAAGAATAAGAGACTGGGGTGAGGGAATGCAAAAGGCATGAAAAGAAGAAAACAGAAATTTAGGTGCTTATGTAGTCAGGATAAACAAGACTAAATGCTTTAGTTTAGAGAGGATGATCTCAGACAAACTTCCTAAATTAATTATTGGGCCCATTCCAAGAATATACAAAACCATAAAGTAAAATGATGGATAGAAACCATATTATACATATAATATCCAAAATATTGGCATGCTTTTCATATCATTGAATACTGAGACTTTTTATTAGAAATACCCACAGTTTCTACATAATGCCAAGTGTGACTATAATATACTGTTCTGATTATAGGTATGCCTAAGACCTGTGTTTTAAAGTATATGAAGTAAAATTTGGGAGATGAAAAGAAATAAAAAACAGATCAAATTGTTTCCATAGTGAAAGATTTATACATCTCTTTCCAATAATCAACAGAATTAAAAAGATTTTTTTTATATTGAAATTCAAAAGGTACATAGGCATGTTCAAAAGGCCAACCAGGTACCAGATCTTAAAGACAAATAATAAAGTCATGTAACCTCGTTAAACTGTGGGAAAGGACTGACCACATGTACATCAGCTTGTTCCACAGAGGATTCTCAACTTTGGAGTGTCTCCACTGGCCAGGCTTCCTGATCCCTTTATGCTCTATGGTCCACCTAACAGAAAACAGAAAACAAAAGGCAGGTAGCAAGGTTAAATGCCATTCCACATTCCTGATTCTCCCTCATCTGCTGTGTGGTGTGGGGGCAAGGGAAAGATGCCATGAACATAAACGTGGGAGGGCTGGTCCCTCCCTTTAGCTGAAGAATGGCAGCATAGGCCTGGTAGAGATATCCTACCACCGACTCAACAACTGTGACAGACGAGAGAGCTGGCCCTGAGGTCATAAGTGGGAGAGCTGCCCCTGCCCCTCACCCAGCTGCAGCACTCTGGAGAAGAAGCCCTAATTCTCATCTGGACTGCACAGTCGAGCTGACCCTGTTGGCAGAGGCGGATGTGAACTGGCCCTGAGGGCCCGAGAATGAGCTAGCCAGCTAAACCCCGCTCCCTCATCTGCCATGTGGTGGTAAGGGCTAAGGAAATATGTCCTTCCCCCTCACCTCTACCACCTGTGGTGGGACAGGGAACTAACCCTCCTCCTAACCAGCTGCAGCACTCAGGAAAGTGGGCCCTGCATCTCACCTGGGCAGCACAGTAGAGCTGGCCCTATTGACAGGGGTGCATGTGAACTGATACAGAGGATGTGAGCTTGGGAGATCTGGACCCCACCCCTCATCTGCCATGCGGTGGCATGGGTGGGGGAGGGATGCCCTCCACCCCTTCTATCCCTCACTGCCTGTGGTTACAGGGAGATCTGGCTCTGAGGTCATTAGAGCAGGAGAGCTGTCCATGTCCCTCATCAGCTGCAGCACTTGGGAGGGTGGTCCCTGCACCTCTTCTGAGCAACACAGTAGTAGAGCTGACCCTTCTGGTGTAGGTGTGGAAAAGCCGATCCTGGAAGCATGAAAGCAGAACTAGCCCCTCCTCTTGCTCATTACTACAAGGGGTGAACTAGAAGGGTGTGCCAGAGAGCTCACCCTGGTCATGAGGACTAGGAAGAGCCGGCAGGCTGACCAACCCTGAAAACTACTCATGCCAAGAACTAGGGTTATGAGTTCATCTATTCCAACATCAACCCTGTCCATGATCTTCTCAAGTACATAAAAAGGCTGGTCCTGCAGACCCAAAGCTGCAGGATTTCCACCACTCAGGGAAACGATGGCAAATCCAAGAGGAATCCCTGTGGGTCCGGCATCAATTTTGTAGCAGAAGCCAGAGGTCTCTAACCAGACCAGTGACTCTTTGCAATGAACACTTACAATTAAAGATACATGGATAAGAAGGCAAACTGTGTGACTCACTGTGTCACACTACAGCTTTCATCATATTTTTCTTTCCTTTTCTCTTAAATTTTATATTATTTGGGGGTGGGTTGCAAAGGCAGAGGGTAGATACAAAGGGACAGGGAGATAAAATGGGATCAGGATACATGTTTTCAAAGACACAGAGAATAAGTAAAAAGAAAGTTAAAAGTAAAGAATTCTGACAATGTAATTCCTGAAAATATTCAAACTTGAAATACAGATATAGGAAGCAGAAAGCATGTTCTCACCCACATAATTTAACAGGTCATGGAAAAGAGCATTTCTGTGACATATAAACATTCTAAACCATGTGTAAGAGGAAGCCAATTAATTATTTCTATGATAGGTTGAAACTCTTCATAATAAATTCAGTCGCTGGTTATTTAAGAAGAAATACAACAGTGTTATTTATAATTAAAGACAGAGGACTTCTAAATCAATATTAATCAATAAAATATAATATTATGGCAGGAGACTAATCACTGTATATAAGTCAAAATAATACCAAAGATAAAATTATAAATAATTCTTAATTTAATCCATCACCAAGAATAAAAGATACAGGAACATCACCCAATTTGTCAAGCAGAGATAATGATCTGTAGAGACCAAGAATTTCTAAGGTCAGTCAACTCCATCACGACTATATGTAACATCTATCTTGTGTGGAAGAGCTCCACTTTTCTGCAACCCTACTGCAAACTTACAAAGCTCAGAAAGCACGACATGGCAACATTTCTAACTAGCCAAGAGGTGTGAATCTGAGATCTAGCTCCCAGGAGCCAGAATAGTGAGAGGATGTGACCTCCATCCATCCTGCATCCCTCTCTTTCCTTAGTGGAGCCTTGCATGTATTATCTGAACATTCTGTATCATCTTTCTCATACGCATCTTGCATTGTTAGCTACATAAAAGACAGTAGACATCCAATTACCTGGGAGGGAGTTTAAAGAAATGGAGAATGAACTATTTCTATAAGTAACAATCACTGGCAACTGATAAAGAAGAATTAATATTTATTAAGGGGAATCAGAGGAGAATACTCACTGATTTTTGGACCTTGAAAGAACAATGCTCAATTTCATTTGGAATAACAGGAAAGCCAGGATTGCTAAAACAATTTTACTCAACAAAAGAACCTCAGGAGGTATCACCATCCCTGACTTCAAGCTATACTATAGAGCTACAGTAATAAAAACAGCCTGGTACTGGCATAAAAACAGACTTGTGGACCAATGGAATAGAATTGAGGATCTAGACATTAACCCAAAAA
>PVIH01017557.1:0-41402 GCA_004025045.1 Sigmodon hispidus
TTTAAAATTTTTTTTATTTTTTTTTTTTTTTAAAAAAAAAAAAAAAAAAAAAAAAAAAAAAAAAAAAAAAAAAAAAAAAAAAAAAAAAAAAGAGGAGATGGGACATAGCATCAGAGGATAATGGATTATTAAACCATTTTAATAAGCATGGCACTTAACAGATCCACAGACTTGAGTAATGTGTTAGTAGTTAAAGACATTTACATATAAGCAAGAGGACTAAATATTTAATATTCATAACAATGTAATTGTTGAGTGAGTATTATTGTTCACCTGCAATTACAAGCTAAGAAGGCAGAGACAGGGCATATATGTAATTAGCAAGACTGACCATAACAGTGAGATGGGTTGAGTGATCTCAGTTCATAAAAAAGATTAAGACAGAGGGCAATAGAAAACAATTTCTGATCATGTTCAGTACTTTTCTACACCTATGCAACATTGCGTATATATTTTCATTCATAAGTACGCATATAGAGAAGCATGGATACACAAATGCACATACCCCACACACACACATAAATAAATACATACAATTGATAAGGAGAAAAGGATAAAGACAAAGAGGACAAAGTCAGCTGACAACTAAGAATAAGTAGTAGAAGAAGGAAGTTGATGACAAATGTTGGTAGATAAAATGTTAGTTTAAAGAAATTGTTCAATCAGTAGCCATCCAATTATATTTGGCATAGATAGAAAAGCCAAATAAAAGCAAAGAATAAAATTTTATAAATATATATTTCTGAAATTCAAAAAGTATCTATCTTTAAATCCTGTTAACATATATGTTAAAACACATACAATGGTTTTATATGCAAAGAGGAATGACTGAGATTTGAAGATGGAGCTTGAATATCAAGCATCTCCTGAGACAATGAAGTGAGTGTTTTTGTTTGCTCATCAGGAACAGTTTCAGTGTAAATTTCATACTGTTTCATTACATTAAGTCTTTTTGTACAGTGTGTTTTGATCACATTTTCCCTCCCTAGCTACTACTGGAACCTCCCTTCACTCCCCACTGAACTTATGATTTCTCTCTTTTTCCTCAAAAGTAAAAATTAAGACAAATGAACAAGCAATATTACAATAGCATTATTAACAAAACAGAAGACAAAATGTACTATCAAAACTAAATAAAAATCCTACAAACTTACCCAAATAAAAGTTAAATCCTTTTTGTGCTGGTCAATACCTGGTGTAGGGCATACCCTCTGAAGCTGTTGGTATACTTATCGACGCTCAATGGGAGAAAACTGATTTTCTTTTTTTCTAACAGTTTAATTACAAACAGTTTCTTGGTTAGATTCTCAAGGCTTGGATTTTAAAACTCAACATATTTAATAAATGGAAAGTTGAAGCACCTAACAGTTGGATAAAAGAAACCATCAATGGGAAATGTCAGCCAGTTTACTTCCTGTATAAACTTTTGTTTTATGAGTCCAACATTTACTTTCTACTATTATGCAACTTTGAGAGGGTGGAGATGGAGAGACCTGCTCAGAGACCAATGAACTAGACCAGACAAAACGTAATGAAGTACAAAATGTGGTCTCAAATATAGGAATGGAAAATTGGAAAGATTTCAATAATATTAAAAAACATAAAAAGAAGTAGTTATTTGCTAATTGTTTCATTGCTGTGGGCATAGAGGAAACAAGGCTGGCTGTGGTCAAGTCCATGGTGAATCACACTGTCATCACTTTGCTGCACATGAATTAGTGGTCTGGGTATTACTGCTGGCTGCAATATGTGAACAGAGCTGTGAGTGGTACTGGAGGCGGTAATGAGAGACAGATGTAGGGAAAGAACACTGAGAACAGACTGCAGCAATGCACACTGCAGCATGTGGTGGGTTACTGATGAGGTCACTTTACTCTTACAGCTCACTGCAACCATTGAAGATTTTACTTAACTCTGGCCATCTGCTTCGTCCCCAGATTCTCTCTCCTCCTTCACCCATACGCCCATGATGGTCTTCTAAATATAACGGAAAGAAAAGGGGAAAGAAGAAAAACTTAAGATAACATCTACTCAAACTTTTCTTAGCTTTGATGTCATTGAATGAGAATATAATGCAATTATGGAATCAAGGTAGAAAACATGATTCTAGCATACACAATTGATTAAAGCATTGCTACTGGGATTAAAGAAAAAATATTATGGAAAAAGCCTAAAAAAACTTGTCTCTTCAGCTGGCTACTTTGGCTCCTCTAATCTCTTCTTTTTGGGCTATGGAAAATAGTTAGAAAGCCACTGCACCAGTGCTGACAGTTTGCATGTAAGGCATGACAAAGTGAGAGGTAAGAAGCTACACAGCTCTATAGGAACAGGATGTCTGAAATAAAATCCTCACCTTGTTCTCTTCTTACAATACACTTTCTCTACCAAAAATTAACATTTAAATCTCTTTAATCTGTATAATTTTTATATTATGCCTTTCAGTTCTAAAGTTTTTTTTGTAGGTACTTAATGACTTATGGAGCAGTACTTCTTAATGTTCAATACCCCATTATGACAAACTCTAGAGAATTTAGGTGCAAATATTCTTGACTAGCTTACCCAAGGCCACACACCTGGCCTAGAAAATATTCATATTGATTTAAAGAGTCCCTTGGCCATAAAAGAGCAAAATGCAATGCTTATTCTTAGACATCTTCAGAAGTTCAGTGTAGGGCTTTGATACACATTTCAGAATCCTATACTCTATTTCAAGAACAGGAGCCTGTACTAGGAAATGAAAAATTGTAATGTGCTCCAGTTATACATAGAGCCAATACCTTAATCAGTATTGGAACCCATGTAGTAATGAATCCATGCTTTAAATCATCAGGCTATACCAACTGGTTACCACCCCTCATTACTCACATAATCATTAACAGTGACAAATTTAGCAAAAATAAACTTGTTTCTTCTGAAATTTCTTTGTTGCTATTATTATTATTATTAAAGTCATATTTTTTAATCCATGTATCTCCTTGTTCAAACTCCCTTCCCCCTCCTGCCCCTCCCAGTCACTCTCTCTTCTCCCCATCTCTTTATCTCCTCCCCAACAAGGGCAGGCGCAGGAGGTCCCAAGTTCCCAAGGTGACTTAGTTCAGCATCCACTCCAGGCAGATCTGGTTTCCACCAACATCAAGATGGGGTGTTTCTCTGGAGGGAATGAGCTCCAAGGTGCCGAGATGCTGGTCCAAGGTGTTCCAGATCCCAAGCTGTTCAGTGGTTGAGGTTGATTTCTGATCAGTTTAAACATGGTATTTTTTTCACAAGAAGAAATAGAAGAGTATTTCTCATTCCTTTTGGAGTCAAGATACAAAATAAACCTGTGACTGATGGAAATAATAGATCTTTTATGTTCTCTCACTTTTGAGTGTGAAACTTATCTCCAGTGTCAAGGTTGGATACCTGTGCTAATGAAGAGCTTAAACCTTGAGGTAAACTGTTTCCAAATGTTTGTGATGTTTCTGGTTCAATGATACCCAAGTATCAAGAACTAATTAACTGGTCATAAATACTGGCTAAGTAGATGAGTTATTTACTATCACTCTAGATGTTTAGAATTAGAATCTTCAGCATAAAATAATCTTATATTTTCCGCAAGTCTTTCAAAAGGTCTTTAAAGAATACTCAAGTATAAGCAGTACCTTTAAGTTAGTTAGAATTACTTTGTGGGGACCAAGTGAATCTGTCATGAAACATAGCGGTTAACTAATCATACTTAATTCCTCACTCTGTAAAATACAGTTTTGTATAATATTTTATAAATAAATATTTAAATTATTTTAAAGGTTCTAAATCATTAAGTGACATTGAACACATCCACAGTGATATACAACCATCACCACTACTCAATCAGAATTTTTTAACGCCCAAATCATGTGACCACTACTGGATTACTTTACATATTGTTCTGTCCCAACTTGTAATAGTGACTCCATTAAGTTAATCAATACAGTTTATCTTCTGGCAATGTTTTTATTATATTATTTTCTACTGAATCTCATCAACTCATATCCAACTTTCTCATGTGCAATTATTTAGAGACCATACATATGCTGTTTTTTTTCCTATTGGTGTGTGCATATTTTGCAAATCCCTCTTTAAATTATACTACTTGAAATCTGGTATGTTTGTAAGAAAATTATAACCTTATCTCATAGGTGAAATTTAACATTATACTTTTTTAATTTAGCCTTCACATGTTTTAGTGTTGAAAGCCTTTATATTACCCTATGGAACCATATTGAGCTTGACAGCTTTTTTTTTAATGCTGTACTTACAAGTTTTATTTTTTATATTTAAAGATTTTTTTAAAATCAAAATTCAAGATTTCAGACTTATTTTTTCCATTTTGTTTAAAGCATTTTCTACCTTACTGACATCTTCTGATATCTGATTTTAACATTAATATTTAATTGTTTTGAATGAATTTCAAATGTCATATTAAGCTGTATGATTCAAGTCTTCTAATAAGATTTGCATTATACACACATATTATACCTATATAGATATACACATATTATACTCACACACACATATACATATAGCTATGTGTGTGTGAGTGTATAATATAAATATATTTACATGTTGCATGAAATCTGGTTGTGATGAAAGAAACTCAAGAGCCAGATATCAGAAAAAGGCTTAAATATCAGAGGGAAACACTACAGTCTGATATCACCCAGCAATCTTCCAGCTTCCTTATCTTTGCTCCTGGTTGCTTCTAGTTACTGCTGTCTTCCCAAGTCTGCCTTAAATACTCTCTTTTCCTAGCTGGATCTCATCCAGGTTAAGATTAAAGGCTTGAGCTACTCTATCTGGTAGTCAGCCTTGAACTCACAGAAACACAGAAAGATCTCTGTCTCTGGAGTTTTGGAATTAAAGGCATAGGGCACCACTCGTAGATTCCCCATCCTGGGATTAAACATGTGAGCCATTGAAGCCCAGATGTTTGGCCTTGTATTCACAGAGATCCAGAACTCCCAGAGCTACGTGAGTTACCACTGCTTTACTATCCCTGGAACTCCCGGAGCTACCTCTGCCTAGTTTGATTATGAGTAGATCTCTTGATATTCCAGGTCTTATTAAATATGTAAAATATCATCATATACATATATATGTATGTATAATATATATGTATATGATATATATGTATGTATAATATATATGTATATATATAGTATCCAGGATTTATGAGTTTTTAAGAGTGTTGAAAATGTACAAAGCTTTAGAAATATCTGTTTATCCATTTCAAAATTTATAATATCTAGTTAGATTCCAACCAATAGTAGACACAGCTATAGTATACTGTTAACATTTTTATAAAAATGGGGAATTCAGTTTCTTGTATAATTTGTTGGAATGTGCTGAATTTCTGTAGTAGCCACCCAGATTTCTTTGTCCTACCATATTCCATAAATTATCTGATTTCAATGTATCCCTCTAGTGATTATGCAACTTTGCATATTACTTTATAAATTTTCTTTGTGTTTATGTAAAGTTTAAAAAGTAGCAAGATAGTATTGTATTCTCAAGGTAATCCCCTGTGTAAGGCAACTACCATTTAAGAACAGAGAGCTTGACGTGATTATTAGGAATAAATTCAGAGTGATTTGAAGAATGAGAAAGTTATGGAGGGATGTGTAGTTGATGTTTTGACCATGAAAAAGGAGACCTTGTGAAAAGACACAGAAGTACTCTATATGATCAGATGAGACACTAAGCTAGAAATGGAGATCTCAGATCTGTGACAGCAATAAAAGGAATTATTTCAGCAACATAAAACAGTCAGAAGTAGATTCTTCCCCCAAAGTCCCAGATTGGAGCCAAGTCCAGCAAATACTCTGATTCATCTTGTCAGATCTTTGACAGAGCATGGAGTGAAGCCCACCTGTAGTTTTCAGTATCAGAGACTGAGATATAACAAATGGTACTGTTGATGCTCTCTAACTTGGTGGTAATTTGTTACACAGCAATAGAGACACGATATAGTAAGAGACTGGTCAGGAAAACAGAAACAATACTTCTTCCTACAAATTGATGGAAATTAACTGATCAAACAGATGAGAGAAAATAAATCTAAAGAGCTGGAAAGAAGAATCAGAGACAATTTAGAACTGAAAGATAAAGAAACCACTGTCATCTATAAACAAGGATATATAATGAAAAATAAAGCTGTCACAGTCTAGAAATGTAATTGTATTTGGGATTGGCCAGTTGGAATAGAAGCCTAAGATGAGATATAGACAATGTGTGAGCCACAAATGTCAGAGGACAACAAGGGAAAGACAAACTAGGGTTTTCTGTTTATTTTTCAACACTTGTCTTCTTATTAACTAATATTGTGACAAACAAAAGAGTAAGGCCTTCTCTAGATAATACATTTCTGTCTTTCTGGGCGATTCAAACAAAGAAATGGATGTGATGACAAAAATTTAAATAATCAGTACAAAAGTCTTTAAAATGTGGAGATAATTGACTAGTAATCAAGAGAATAAATTATTTGTTTGCAATCAATATGGATCTATTCTTCAGGTAGAAATTTCACATGTATATTTTACAGGCTCTTTTCAAGGATATACCCAAAGTCAGTACTGCCACATGATGTTACCTACTGAGTTCACATTTGAGAACATGAAATCCAGCTAATAAATATTAGGGAAATAGTCTCATTTTATTTTAGTAAGCTTACAATTTGTTTTGGGCTGCACTAAAAACTGTCTTTGACTACGTGTGGCTATGACACCATAAGTTAGATAAGTGTGCCCAAAATCAAGTGATTATATTTTCCCAACTTTATACTTCTCCCTAGAATTCCTATTCTTGTTATAATTGTGTCCTGGGCTCAATCTCCTCCTCTAACTTTGACTTCTGGCCTCAGATTTTTATTTGGGTTTGGCCAGTAATGTAAGGGAGTTGTAATAGTGTGCTCAGTTTAAACTTGGGCCCAGAGACACTTCATGATCTCATGGGATCTCATTTGGCTTTGCAGTCTCACAGCAGGAATGAGCTTTAGTTAACCTGTTTCTTACTGCAAAGACTATGGAGCAAGGAATGAAGGACCAAGGAGCCTACAGTGTGGGCTGATCTATTCGGATTTGTCAGAACAACCCTTTGTGTGAACCCGCCTCCTGTCAAAAATTGCTTATGATTATAAGAAGTGGTTTTGTACTGAGCTTCTGAGTTTTTACTTGTCCTGCTATAAAAATTACCATAGCAAAATAGTTCTATCGATCCTCAATTTAATTCTGGGGTCCATAAACACAGGCAGTTAAGACATTTGTCTAAGATCAATAGATGAAAAAGCAGCAGGGATGCAATTTAAACTTATTTCTACCTGACTTTATACTCTTGGTTCCTAATCACTAATCAGAATAATCATTCCTTGAATTTTACTTTCAGCTTGGGAATTGAGAGTTTCGGTTGGTGATCACGTTAAAGGCTCATTTGTTTGTGTGTGTGTGTGTGTGTGTGTGAGTGTGTGTGTGTGTGTGTGTGTATGTGTGTGTGTGTGTGTGTGTGTTCAGTATGTGTCTTTACATGTGTGTAGGTATGAATCTGTATGTCCATATGCAAAGGCCAGAGAAAAACACTGAACATCCTATCCTATCATCTTACTCAACTTGGAACTTTGTTTTTTGTTTGTTTTGCTTTGTTTTTGTTTTTGTTATTCTGGTGAGGCTGGGAGGCCAGCAAGCACCAAAGATCCTCTGCCTCTAGCCAGCCCTGCCCTACCAATGAGTTTAGAGGCATGCATACCCATGACTCACTTTTACTTGGGTATTGGGCATATGAACTCATGTCCTCATGCTTGTTCAACAATTGATCTTATGCACTGAGCCATCTCTCCAGGTCCAGGTTTATCTATTGTATATGGAATGACTATCTGAGCAGTTTTTATATTGTTTAACAATAAGAGATAATAGGAAAACCCAGCTTCCAATGAGAAAGAACAAACATGAGTCCTAACAGCTGTGTGACTCCATGACATCCTTCATCCCCAAGCCTCTCAGAGACAATGATGCATTGATCCAAGCTGCCTCTGACACAGAAAAACAGCTGGACTGAAGCAGGAAGTTTGTGATTTAGGGTAGTTTATGTGCTACTTCATGCTGCCATTCTGCCCTCAGAGGAATTCACATAAGTGGAGAGTATATGAGCTATCAGGGTAGAGAATGAGGAGAGTGGTGCTGAAGCAGTGACATTTATCACCCTATTTTCAATCCTGTGTGCAAACAAGTGAAGCTATAGATGCTTAGGAGATCTCCTATTTGCTTAATTACACTATTGCTGCCACCAACTAGCTGAGATTTCCAAACTCACTATCATGGAAAGGGCAATGTGAGCCCTGTCAATCAAGCTCTATTCTGTTTATTTTTCCCTCTATTCAATGATCTTCAGCTTTTGTCTTTATATTATCTACTCAGGTCAAAAGCTCCTGGTGGGAACGGGATAAATGTAAAAAAGCAGGGGTTTGGATTTTGAGTAATAACTCATTATTTTTGTTGTGTTTTGTTTTTGTTTGGTTGGATTTTTGGGATTTCTTTGAATTTTTTTTATAAACAATTATCTCATTTGTTACAATAGCTGAGACACACATTAATAAAAATCTTGGACTAAGCAACAAATAAGATTGATATTACATATACAAAGAAGCCTAGTATAATTAACATTATGTAAGCTGAAAAGTGTGGTAGTCTAAGAGGGGGAGAAATAGAACATGACAATAAAGATACCCTGAATATAGGAATGAACACTGTAGGAAGTGAAACAAAATATTTCTTCTAATAATAAAAAATAAGTGGGTGTGTTTTAATATAGATATTATAGAAAAAGACACATACATTAAATATATCAATAGCAATGACGGCTAGCATTTATAATATTTGTTTTGATTATTTTACTATTGCTTTGATAAAAAGCCAAGACAACAAAGGCAAAATTATCTATGAAAGTGTTTTCTTTCCTTTTTTTTTTTTTTTGTTTAAGTCCACTAATGAGTGAGTACATACCTGGCTTATCTTTCTGGGTTTGTGATACCTCGCTCAGGAGGATATTCTCCAATTCCATATATTTGCCTGTGAATTTTAGGATATTTTTTCTTACTGCTGATTAGTACTCCATTGTGTAGATGTACGACAGTTTGTTAATCCATTCTTCAGTTGAGGGGCATCTAGGTTGATTCCAGGTTCTTGCTATTACAAATAATGTTGCTATGAATATAATTGAACTAATGCTTTTGGAGTACAAATGTGCATCTTTAGGATATATTTCCAGTAGTGGTATTGTTGGAACCTTGGGGAGATTGAGTCCTAGTTTTCTGAGGAACCACCATACTGCATTCCAGAGTAGCTTAACAAGCTTCTTAAAAAACAGAGTACCCCTAATTAAAAAATAGTTAAAAATCTTTAACTCTGCAAAATCTATAACTTTTTTTATGGTTCATTGCTCTTGGAAGAAAGTTCTACACCTGACCTGATGAAGGATGAGAGTGAATATACAAGTTTCCCAAAAATTACCTTTAAGATCTTTATATATGATACATTTGAAACAAAAACAAATTTCTTGTTGGACTTGAACCTGATCCTTAAGTTATTTTATTAAACATATGAAAATATTCCAAAATTCAAAAGCAATTGAATCAGATAAACTCTTGGTACCAAACATATGAGACATAAAGGATAACCATGTTGCAATCCATAAACCAGGCGCTGTCAGGTAACAGGAAGAACTTAAGAGAGACATCCATGGATCCCCCTAGGAAGGGCAAATAGGGAAGATGTCCTGATTAAATTGGGATCATATGAGGGAGTGAGCAAGGGAAGATGGGAAGAAATCATGAGAGAATGAAATGGTTGAGTGGGAGAAGAAACAGAGAGGGAGAGCAAAGAAATAGTTATCTTGACAGAGGGAGCCATTGTGAGGTTAAAAAGAATCCTGGTGCTACAGTAACTTCCAAGAACCCCCAAGATATCTAGGACTCTGTACTAGAGAGAAGGTTCCTAAACAAGACTTCTTTTATAATCAAATGAATGACCACCGAAATTGTCATTAATTGTCATTATAGAATCTTCATACAGCAAGTAGAAGCAGAGATCCACAGCTAAAGAGAGTGTCCAGTTCCTGGTCTAGCTAAAGAGAGAGAGGAGAGAGTATATGAGCAAAGGGATCAGGATCATGAGGAGGAGACCTACAAAAATGGTTGTCCTGAGCTATTGGGAGTCACTAAGTCTGAAATGACAGCTGTGGAACTTCAGGGAAAGAAACTAAACCCTTCAAATGTAGATTACAATCGAATGGCATGGACAGTTTCTGGAGCCTCTTGCAGTAGGACTAGCATTTATTCCTGGTGTATGAACTGTCTCCTGGGAGACCATTCCCTACAGAGGAACATCTTACTCAGTTTTGATACTAGGAGTAAAGACTCGGACCTACCTCGACTGGATATGCCAGACTGAACTGACTCACCTTGAGATTCTTTTTTTTTTTTTAATTTATTTTTATTTTATTATTATGAACAAAGAAGTCACACCTTCTATCCTTGTATTCAAGGTCCCTTCCCTCTCCCACCACATCAGGTCATTCTCTCTTCTCCACAGCTCCCCTTGAGATTCTTTACCCTCCCTGGGTAATGTGTGGGAAGATTGGGTTGGGAAGCAATGCTGACGTTGTATTGGGAGGACGGGAAGAAGGGGGAGCAGTGATGTGTATGAAAAAAAATGTTTAAATAAAAACAAGATTTTAAAGGGAAAGATATTCAAACCTATCTCCTTCACTGTCACAAAATACCTAGTTATAGTCAGTAGCAATGGGAGATATTTATTTTTACTCTAAATGTCAGTGATTCAAATCATCTTTGCTTTTCCAGTGGCAAAGCAGCATATGGAAGATAGGAGGACTTTTGTGAAGCACCATCCCCGCTCACAGCAACTATAGACAGAAAGAGAAAGGAAAGGTTTAAGAATTATAATATCACCTATGGGTGTGAGTCGCTGGTGGCCTGACTTTTATACCAGGTCACATTTTCCAGAAGTTTAACTATTTCTCCAAGGATGTAACAATCTTTCAATGTGGGAATACTATGGAGAACTTCAAAATTCAATGGACCGAACTAACATTTAATGATTCTTTGCTCTGAGGTACATGTTTATAAAATAGGATCATAATGCAGCTTTCTACACAAACCCACATCATAGAATGGAAGGCCTGCCCAAGGTCCTATAGCTAATGACTAATAGAATCCGTAATGAGTGACAATTCAGCTTGACTTTCACAATCTTGTATTTGAAAATCACAAATAAAAATATTCAGATGTATTTTTAATATATATATATATATCTTGATAAAGAACATTCAAGCTAACAATGGCATTCTTTTTTTTCTTTTTTACTTTACTTATTTATTTATTTGCTTTGGTGTTTGCCTGGAACTGGAACTACAGACAATTGTTAGCTGCCATGTGGGTGCTGGAAATCGAACCTAGGTCCTCTGGAAGAGCAGATGGTGCTCTTAACCGCTGAGCCATCTCTCCAGCCCAACAATGGCATTCTTTTAACTGGTTTTCTTGGGTGAAAAAAAAATGGTGATAAGTATGTTCGTTGAAATTCATTTACTTTCAAGTAATAGAATCCATATTGCTTTTTAAAAAATAAAAATAAAAAGAGAGAGAGATAAAGAAACCCTCAGCATTAGTGCCATCTTCCTTGAAACTCCTGTGTCATGAGATTGAAGCAGAGGAAGAAATAAATTTGTAGGCTGAGCTAAAAGAGAGGAGAAATGATGCTGAGTACCAAGTTAAATATCTTGTGTACCCATGACAACTATAGGACCAGAAATAAGAGATGCTGGAGGCCAGGACATTGATACAAGAAGTTGACTATTTGCGACTGTTAGTAATTAATAGCAGTGAATCTGAAGCACACTATCATCTTTGACAAAACCAACTTTGAGAGATCACCTTCCTTACAACCAAAGCAGTCCCCATTGGTCCTTTGCCCTGGGCCTTGGCATTCTGGAATAGCTCTATTCTCACTTTTGGCCAGGTATAACTCATGTATACTAAATTATCTTTGTCACTCTCACAGCAGAAAGAAACAAACAAAAATAAAAACAAATTAATGTAATGTAAATAAAAGTATTTTTAGTTTATGTATGTATCATGATGAGTTGATTGTTTTTTACTTTTTTCCCTGGAACCACAGCATTAATAATTTCATCCCTATCACCTAATGATATTTTCCTCTGTATCTTCATACATGATCTTGTGAAAAGCACAGATTCACAGACTTTGAACCTAAGAAAATTTTCCTTTGTTGATAGCTTTACTACTTTGAGAAAAGAAGGTGTTTTCACTTCTAAAGATACATGAACTAACTAATGAAAGCAGATTATGACAAAAATATATATAATGTGATGACACTGAACAATGTAGGAAACTGTTTTAGTAAGCAATACTGTAAATGTGCTTTAATGTCTATTCACATAATAAATAAATTATGCTAAAATGTATGTTTCTAAGTAAATATTTGTATTTAACTCAGTCTATAGTTGTATAAACTATTACTTTTAGAGAAGCTAATAAAAATTTTCAAGATCCCACTGTTAAAAATTTTTCAAAATGCAAGTGTTTTCAATATCAAACACTACTAATTCCAGATTTTGTGAATTAATTTTAAAAACTGGAATTCATCCTGGGATTTAAAATTAAAATGTGTCTTCTTAAGCAACAAACATCTCTTGAACAACATTTTCTGGGACACAAACCAATGTTTGTATGTATATATAGAATCATACCTGCCAGTCCACACAGAAGGGACATTACCTCTGCTTATCAGAAATGTATTATTCTGGAAGAATATACTATGTTGGCACTAGCTTTTTCCCTCTGACTTGAACTTCATTCCCAAGTGGAACAGAGTTATTTAAAGATACTACAATTTTTGCAATGTACATTGTCACTTCATCTTAATAGATAATGGAAGACTAAAAGACCAGTCATGTACAAAATTGACTGATAAGCATATATTATTAATCTAAACCTTTGTCTATGTGATGGTCTGTTAGGATGTACAGAGGTACATAAAACCTTGAAAGCAAATACCAGAGAAAGGCATCAAGATACAATAGTTCCTCAAAAAAGGTTTCCCAGAAAAATCCATCTAGTAAATCCTTCTATTCAAAGAAGCAGACAGAGGCAAGTCACAGGGTCTGAACCTCTGAATAGGCAAACACTGTTGAAATATCATGCACCTCATTAAATATAATATTATAAATTTTCCTTACTGGCAAAAGGAAAAAAAAAGATACAAGTTTGTTCAGAATGTGAAAAATAAAGTTTTCACTAATCAATTCAAGTAGATTTTCTTAATCATTGTTTTATTTGCCTCAGTACAGCAATGGATCATTCACTCTAGGTAGGCTAACAAGAGAGTAATAAATTAGTTACTCAAGTCTAACTGTTACTGTTAGATGTAAATCTTTGGACATGTCCTTACTTCTCTCAGTGATGGACTATAACATGTAAGTATAAGCCAAAATAAATGCTTTTCTTTACAAGTTCTTTAGTTACGTTGTTTATCATAGCAACAGAAATCAAACTAGAATATTTTAATAAGTCATTTTCTTAAATGATGATAAAATATTTTTTCTTTGGTTATTATTACATATATCATTTTCTCTATTTTTGTTTCAGTGATAATGAAAACATGTATCTGTGTAGTTACACAAATTACAACTATAAATTAAATATATTATCAATTTATATTGATACATATTAAATGTGATTTTTTATGATATACCTGGCATTTATCTGAGCTCCATGAGTTCAAAATGCAGAAAACACAAATTTATGTTTGAAGAGCTCAAAGTTATAATTGAGCTATGACCTTTATAAATGAAGATTAAGCAAGTACTAACAGTACTACAAGGATCCAGCTGAAGTTGGGATGAATGACTGTCTGTATATTCATAATATATAATATTCATAAAAGAGTAAAAGATTCATAAAATTCAAATAGTCTATTATATCATTTGATTCTGAATTAGGTCAAGTTCAAGACCTTCTACTGATAACTGCTATGAAAAGAAAGGCTCTTGGAGGTGAATGGTTTCCATGGAATAGGAAACTCATACAAATTATTAGATGATTCTCAATGGTTGAGGTTGGTGCAGGCTTAGAGCTCTGTTCACCTGAGAGCAAAGCCTCTGGCATTGAATGGTGTGTTTTTGAAAATACTTCACATTTATCTTATTTACTTTTACTAAAGCAATTAATTTAACAAGTTTATGCAGAATATTTACTATATGGCAAGGAACGTAGTGGGTTCTGGGACATAAAACTGAAGAAATTTCAAAAAATATTTATTTAGGGAATTAAATACTGAAAGAATAAATAAAAATACAACTACAAAGAGAAGAATATTAGATAGATTTTCAACCTCTATTTAGATATCTCCAATTACACATTTCCATTAATGTTACATTAAGTACATTTCATTTTCATATAAACCCTATAAAGTTTTCCAATCTATTACCCATTTTTTGTCTAAATATATTATTAACCAACTCTCATGCTTATACATAAAAATATAATCACAGCATATTAGATATACAAAAAGTATTAAAGGAGGGCAGGATAGGAACATTTTGTTTTCCAATGAATGAACAAGTAAATGAATAAAATAATAATAATAATAAACAACTTTTTTCATTAAAACCTGTGAAAGGATTGTCACATTTTGGGTTATGAAAAATAAACCTGAAGTGCAAAGTGGACTATCTGTCATTTATTTCATCTTTATCACAAGACTTTAATTCTGGAATAAATAAATAATTATAATTAAATTTTAGAGGATTCATGTGTTCCTCCTGTGGTTGTGTGAGTGTGTATGTGACTATAAATGCAAAATATATAGTATTCAAAGAAAAAATAAGCAGCCAGTATTATTAGTTTTTTTAAGTGGTAATCATCTCTGATTTCTTCAAAACAACAACTAGTAGCAAGGAATAGACAGCTTCACATATCTACGTATCAGTCATTTTTGTGTTATTTGACTGCATATGTTTGTATCATAAAATGGATATAGATATATGTCTTGTCAAGACAAATCATTTTCTTGTACTACAAATAGTGTTAGATTTAAAGATAATAAATAACTAGTTTGTAAACAATTGTTTTATAGTTACAAGGATAAAGCATGTATTCAATATATGAAGATTTTTTTCAGTCTATATATTTTATTATCTATTCCATTTGCACAGTTCAGTCATGAGCTCTATTTCATCAGTAAAAAGAGGTAATGCTATTTTTTAATGATATAATAGTGATGATCATATAATAGTGATGACCATTCAATATAAATGTGTGAAGAATTTGGAAGTATTTTGCACTTTGGAACTATAAAGATATTTTTCGGTTAATGGTTGATGGCTATTTTCTAGTTGCATCTATTTTCTAGCTAGTTGCATCTGAAATAATTAAGATGAGGACAAGCTTCCTGGTACACTTGTAATAGCCATGTTTGCCTTGCCTCTAGCCATAACTTCATTAGATTACTATGGCATGAAAGGCCACTTTAGAAGTGAGTGGCACCATCCGTTAGGCATGGTTCCTGAAGAACACAAAGAGAAAACAATTCTTTGCTCTCTGTTCTTTGACAAAGGATATAAGTTGACTAACTGATTCAGGCTCTGCCTCTAGGACTACCTGTTTATAAAAGACTGTATTCTTGAAATTGATCCTAAATAAACCATTTATTTTAAATTTCTTTTATCATAACAACAAGAAATTGTAGCTAATAGGCTGCTTAACATTGTCTGTATAAAGAAGCCTACCGCCAAAATGAAACAAAATGAAGAGAAACTCAAAGCAATCCCACTAAAATCAGGAACTAGACAAGGTTATCCCTTCTCCCCTTATCTATTCAATATACTTTCCAAAGTTTTAACTAAAGAAATAAGAAAACAAAGGAGATTAAGGGACAAATTGGAAAATAAGAAGTCAAACTATCTCTATTTGCAGATTGTATACATAAGTGATCCACGAAATTCCACCAAGTACTTCTGCAGCTGATAAAGAACCTTCAGCAATGTTGCAGGATATGAGATTAACCAAAAGAAATCAGTAGCCCTCCTATTCACTAAAGACAAAAGGCTGAAAAAAAAATAAGGGAAACATCACGCTTAATAATAGCTACAAGTAGCAAGCGAGTCCCAGCACACTCTGTAGCAGGCACAGATAAAGTCGGCCTGTCATGTTTCCCTCAGCTGCTGCTGAGGGAATTTGCACAGCTACCCAATTCCACCTCCAACTGAGTGAACAGATAAGGACTGGGGTCCCTGAAGGATAGACTCAGACCCCACCCAGATGTGAGGAAGGGGACCAGGCCCAAGTGCCTATATCCCAGGCAGGAAGGGAGAGTTGAGCTCCCATCAGTTCCATTTCTGCTTCCGGGACTGGGTGCTGTCTGTAAAGCAAGTCCCAGCGCAATCAGTAGCAGGCACAGATAAAGTATGCCTGTCACCATACCCTCAGCTGCTCCTGAGGGAATTTAGACAGCTACCCACCTCCACCTCCAACTGAGCGAACAGATAAGGAATGGGGTCCCAGAAGGACAGACTCAGACCCTGCCCAGAGAGGTGACAGGAGGCACACAAGCCCAAGTGCCACAACTGTCCAGGAGCCACCTAATTGTAAACCACTGAAACCATAGGCAAACGTCAGTGCAAAAACTTACATAATAATACAAAGAACAGCAAAGTAACTCCAGAAGAAAGTGGTGATCTTACAAAGACAAGACCTGAACTGAGCAATGAAGAGGAAACAGAAGGAAGCAACACCAAAAATTCCTTTTTGATGATCATCGAAGCTCTCAGAGAAGATATGAAAAATACCCTTAAAGAAATAGAAGAAAATACAAACAAAATTTGGAGGAGATGAACAAATCTATGAAAGAAACATGCCAGGAACTAAAAGCTGAAATTGAAGCAATAAAAAAGGCACAAAATGAGGCAAAGTTGGAAACAGAAAATCTGAAAAAAAAAAAGCTGGAACCATAGATGCAAGCATAACAAACAGAGTTCAAGAGATAGAAGATAGAATCTCTGAAGTGGAAGACTCAGTAGCTCAAATAGATATATCAGTCAAAGAAAATAGTAAAACTAAAAAAGTCATAACTCAACATGTTCAGGAAATATAGGACACCATGAAAAGACCTAATTTGAGAATAATAGGAATAGAAGAAGGAAAAGAATATCAGCTCAAAGCACAGATGTTTTCAATAAAATCATAGAAGAAAACTTTCCTAACCTGAAGAAGAAAATGCCTATAAAGATACAAGAAGCTTACAGAACACCAAATAGATATGACCATCCCAAAAAGTAAGCACGCCACATTGTAATCAAGCCACAAAACATACAAAACAAACAAAAATTTTAGGAGCTGCAAAAGAAAAGGGCCAAAACATATATAAAGGCAGACCCATCAGAATAAAGCCTGACTATTCAATGGAAACGATGAAAGGTAGAAGGGCTTGGTCAGAAGTTATACAGATGCTCAAAGAGCATGGCTGCCAAACTAGAATACTATACCCTGCAAAATTATCAATCACCATAAATGAAGTAAACAAGGTATTTCAGAACAAAGTCAGACTGAAAGAATATCTTTCTTCCAATCCAGCACTACAGAGAGTATTAGAGGGAAAACTCCACCATAAGGACCCCAGATACACCCACGAAATCACAAACAACCAATAATTCCACAGAAGAATACCCCAGAGAAAGGAAATACAAATAAGTTACCACCAAAAAAGGCAGGAAATATGAATCAATGGTCACTAATTTCCCTTAATATCACTGGTCTCAACTCTCCTATAAAACGTCACACACTAACAAGATGGATATAACAACAGAAGCCATCCTCCTGTTGCCTACAAGAAACACACCCCAACTACAAAGACAGACACAGGCTTAGAATAAAGGGTTGGGAAAAGATTTTCCAGTCAAATGGTCCTAAGAAACAAGCGGGGGTTGCAATCCTAATATCTAACAAAGTAGACTTTAAACTAAAAGCACTCAAAAGGGACCAAGATGGTCACTACTTATTCATCACAGGAAAAATTGGTCAAAAGGAGATTTCAATCTTGAATATTTATGCCACTAATATAAGGGCACCTACTTATGTAAAAGAAACACTGCTAAAGCTCGAATCCCACATCGATTCTTACACTCTAATAGTGGAGAACTTCAATACCTCACTTTCAACCCTGGATAGATCAACCAGACAGAGTCTCAACAGAGAAATAAGGAGTCTCAAAAAGGTTATGATGCAAATGGATTTAGTAGATATCTACAGAAGCTTCCACCCAAACGCAAAGGACTATACATATTTCTCAGCTCCTCATGGAACTTTCTCCAAAATTGACCACATAATTGGTCATAAAGCAAATATCAACAGATACAAAAAAATGGAAATAATCCCTTGTAACATATTGGACCACAAGGGCCTAAAGTTAGAGTTCAACAACATCAAAAGCCAAAGAAAGCCTACCAACTCATGGAAACTAAACATCATTCACCTGAACCGTCTCTGTTCAAGGAAGAAATTAAGAAAGAAATCAAAGTCTTCCTAGAATTTAAAGAAAATGAATCCACAATGTATCCAATTTTGTGGGACACAATGAAAGCAGTCTTAAAAGGAAAATACATAGCACTAGATGCCTTTTTGAAAAACCTAGAGAAATCCCACACTAGAGACCTAACAGTGCAGCTGAAAGCCTTAGAATAATTAGAAGCAAACTCACCTAGAAGGAGTAGATGGCACGAAATAATCAAACTTAGAGCTGAAATCAATACAATTGAAACAAAACAACAATACAAAGAATCAACAAATCTAAGAATTCGTTCTATGAGAAAGTCAACAAGATAGATAAGCCCTTAGTCAATCTAATCAAAAAAACAGAGAGAGAGTGTTCAAATCAACAAAATCAGAAATGAGAAGGGGGACATAACAACAGACCCCAGGAAATAAAGAGAATTATCAGATGATATTTTGAAAATCTGTATTCCACAAAAATGGAAAACCTAGAAGAAATAGACAACTTTTTTGACAGGTACCATCTACCAAAATTAAATGAAGATCAGATTAATTTCCTAAACAGGCATAAAATCCTTAAGGAAATTGTAGCTGTCATTAAAAACCTCCCCAAAAATAAAAGACCTGGACCAGATAGTTTTAGTGCCAAATTCTACCGGACATTCAAAGAAGAATTACTACCGTTACTCCTCAAATTATTTCACACAGTAGAAACTGAAGGAATATTGTCAAATACCTTTTATGAGGCCACAATCACCCTAATACCCAAGCCCCTCAAAGACACAGCAAAGAGGGAGAATTACAGACCAATTTCCCTCATGAATATTGATACAAAAATTCTCAACAAAATTTTGGCAAACTGTATACAACAATGTATAAAAGATATCATCCACCACGACCAAGTAGACTTCATCCCAGAAATGCAGGGCTGGTTTAACATACAAAAAACTGTAAATGTTATCCATCATATAAACAAACTAAAGGAACAAACCACATGATCATATCCTTAGATGCTGAAAAAGCCTTTGAGAAAACCCAACACTCCTTAATGATTAAAGTCCAGGAGACATCAGGAATACAGGGAGAATACCTAAATATAATAAAAACGATTTACAGGAAGTCGAAAGCCAGTATCAACTTAATGGAGAAAAACTCAAAGCAATCCCACTAAAATCAGGAACTAGACAAGGATATCCTCTCTCCCCTTATCTATTCAATATAGTTCTTGAAGTTTTAGGTAAAACAATAAGGGAATGAAAAGAGATTAAGAGGATACAAATTGGAAAAGAAGAAGTCAAGCTATCTCTATTTGCAGATGATATGATTGTATACAAAATGACCCACAAATTTCTTCCAAGGAACTGCTACAGCTGATAAACACCTTCAGCAATGTAGCAGGATACAAGATTAACTCAAAGAAATCAGTAGCCCTTCCATACACTAAAGGTAGAAGAGCATAGAAATAAATGAGGGAAACATTACCATTCATAATAGCTGAAAATAGTATTAAATACCTTGGAGTAACTATAACTAAAGAAGTAAAAGAAATATTTGACAAAAATTTTAAATCACTGAAGAAAAAAATTGAAGAGGATATAAGAAAATGGAAAGCTCTCCCTTGTTCCTGGATTGGTAGGATCAACATAGTAAAAATGGCAGTTCTACCAAAGACAATCTATAGATTCAATGCATTGCCCATCAAAATCCCAACACAATATTTTTTGGACCTTGAAAGAACAATACTCAATTTCATTTAGAATAACAGGAAAGCCAGGATTGTCAAAACAATTTTGTTCAATAAAAGAATCTCAGGAGGTATCACCATCCCTGACTTCAAGCTTTACTATAGACCTACAGTAATAAAAACAGCCTGGTACTGGCAAAAAAACAGACTTGTGGATCAATGTAATAGAATTGAGGATGCAGACATTAACCCAAAAACCTATGAACACCTGATCTTTGACAAAGAGGCCCAAAACATTCAATGGAAAAAAGATAGTATATTCAACAAATGGTGCTGGCATAGCTGGATGGAAGTGTGTAGAAAAACACAAATAGATCTGAGCCTGTCACCCTGCACAAAACTCAAATCCAAGTGGATCAAAGACCTCAACTTAAACCCAGCCACTTTGAACTTGATAGAATAGAAAGTGGGAAATACACTTCTATGAATTGGCACAGGCGACCACTTCCTAAATATAACACCAGTAGGACAGACACAAAGACCAACAATCAATTAGTGGGATCTCCTGAAGCTAGGAATCTTCTGCAAAGCCAAGGATACTGTCAATAGGACAAAACGACAGCCTACAGATTTGAAAATGATTTTCACCATCCATACAAGTGATAGAGGACTGATCTCTAAGATATATAAAGAGCTCAAGAATCTAGAGCCCAAAACCTTGAATAATCCAATGAAAAAAATGGGGTACAGATCTGTAAAGGGAATTCTCAGCAGAGGAACTAAGAATGGCTGAAAGGCACCTGAAAAAGTGCTCATCATCTTTAGGCATCAGAGAAATGCAAATCAAAACAACTTTGAGATACCACCTAACACCTGTTAGACTGGCTAAGATAAAAGGCACAGATGACAGCCTATGTTGGAGAGGATGCAGAGCAAGGGGAACACTACACCATTGCTGGTGGAAGTGTAAGCTTGTTCAGCCAGTTTGGAACGCAGTATGGCGGTTTCTCAGAAAATTGAAAATCAATCTCCCAAGGACCCAGCAATACCACTTCTGGGTGTATACTCTAATGATGCACAGTATTACTCCAAAAGCATTTGTTCAACTATGATCATAGCAGCAGTATTTGTATTAACAAGTTCCTGGAAACAACCTAGATGTCCCTCAACTGAAGAATGGATTAACAAACTGTGGTACATCTACACAATGGAATACTACTCAGCACTAAGAAAAAATGATATCCTAAAATTCGCAGGCAAATGGATGGATTTGGAGAATATCTTCCTGAGCGAGGTATCACAAACTCAGAAAGACAAGCAGGGGATGTACTCACTCATTAGTGGTCTCTAAACAAACAAACAAGAAAAAAAGCCAAACATGCCCAAGCTGCAAACCACAACCACTGAACAGCTTGGGATTAGAAACACCCTGGACTGACCCTTCAGATCCCACTCCAACTATAGGAACACCTGACTCACTCTGGAGGGAGGGGGGACAAAACTGGATTTGCCAGGAGTGGAGTCTGAACTAAGTGTTATTGGGTCATTGGGACCATAGGACGGTCTGCTACCTGCCCAGGGAGGGGATGGGGAGTTTTGGAGAAGAAAAAATGACCTGATGTGGCAGGAGGGGGAAGGGACCTTGAATAAGGATATTCAGGGATGGAAAAAAAATTCAGAGGGAAACCTAAACACAAAGTAAGTAAATGTGTAGCAAAAATATATAATAATAATAGCTGCAGGTAGCATTAAATACCTTGGAGTAACTTGAACCAACAATGTAACAGATTTGTTTGACAAAAATTTAAATCACTGCTGAAAGAAATTGAAGCGTATATCAGAAAATGGAAAGATCTCCCATGTTCCTGGAAAAAGTACTATCAAAATAATAAAAATGGCAATCTTATCAAAAGCAATCTACACATCCAATGCAATTACCATCAAAATCCCAACACATTTTTTACAGATAGTGAAAGAACAATACTCAATTTTATTTGGAAAAACAGGAAAGCTAGGATTGCCCAAACAATTTTGCTCGACAAAATAACTGCAGGAAGCATACCATCCCCAATTTCAATTTATACTACAGAGCTACAGTATTAAAAAGAGCTTGAAACTGACATAAAAACAGATATGGGGACCAATGGAGTTGAACTGAAGACCAAGACATTAACCCACACACCTATGAATACCTGATTTTTGAAAAAGAGATCAAAAATATTCAATGGAGGGGCTGGAGAGATGGCTCAGCGGTTAAGAGCACCCTCTGCTCTTCCAGAGGACCCGGGTTCGATTCCCAGCACCCACATGGCAGCTAACAACTGTCTGTAGTTCCAGTTCCAGGCAAACACAAATAAATAAATAAATAAAGTTTAAAAAAAAAAAAGAAAATGCCAATTGTCATGCTAATCATAAGAAAATAAAATCTTTTAAAAAAAATATTCAATGGAAAAATATAGTATCTTCAACAAATTATGTTAGCATAATTTGCTGACAATATATAGAAAAATGAAAATAGATCCAAACCTATCACCCTGCATAAAATTCAAATGCAAATGGATCAAAGTCCTCAACATAAAGCCAGCTATGCTTAACTTGATAGAAAATAAAGTGGGAAATACCCTCCAATGCATTGGCACAGGTAGCCATTTCCTAATTATAACACCAGTGGCACAGACACTAAGAACAACAATCAATAAGTGGGATCTCCTGAAACTGAGAAGTTTCTGTAAGGCCAAGTCATTAAAACAAAATGACAGCCTACAGAATGATAAAAGATTTTCATCAACCCTACAAGGGGCAGAAAACTTATCTCTAATATATAGAGAGAATTCAAGAAACTAGAGCCCAAAACTCTGAACAACCCAATCCAAAAATGAGGTTCAGAACTAAAAAGGGAATTCTCAGCAGAATTACAAATGACTGAAAGACACTTAAATATCTTTATCCATCAGAGAAATGCAAATCAAAACAACTTTGAGATACCACTTTACACCTGTCAGAATGACTAGGATCAAAAACACAGATGACAGACTATGCTGGAGAGGATGTGGAGCAAGGGGAACACTCCTTTATTGTTGGTTGGATTGTAAACTTGTTCAGCTACTCTGGAATGCAGTATGGAGGTTTCCCAGAAAACTGGGAATCAATCTTCCCAAGGATCCAGCAATACCAATATTGGGCATATGTCTTAAATATACACATTCACACCCAAAAGCTTTAGCTCAACTATGTTTCATAGCATTATTCATAATACCAAGAACCTACAAACAACCTAGATGCCCCTCAACTGAAGAATGGTTTAACAAACTGTGGTACATCTACACAATGGAATACTACTCAGCAGTAAGAAAAAAAATGTTATCCAAAAATTTGCAGGCAAATGGATGGATTTAGAGAATATCCTCCTGAAAAAGATCTCACAAACCCAGAAAGATTAGTATAGGATGTACTCACTCATTAGTAGACTTTAAACAAAAAAACTTTCTTTTTCCAGTGGAAGATAATGGGTGAATAAAGTGATAAAACACACACACACACACACACACACACACACACACACACACACAAACATGTATTATTTGACAGTAGAAGGGTTGTTTAGCAGAAATTTATGGTGGCCATTGTGCATCAGTGGGCATTAGCTATGACTTACTGTGCTTTCTTCATCTGTACCTGAGCCTAACCTGACTTAAGGAGCTTTAGATATTATTTTTGATGTTTCATGTGTTTTAGAAAAAAGAGAAGTTTTATTACTGTATAGGTTTCTGTTTTAACTATACTGAGTGTTTCTTTTTTTGCATAAAGTTTGAAACTGATTTTCAAAAAACAATAAAAAATAAAAAACAATTTTATAAAATCAATAATGTTAATATTACATACTGCCCTATGTTGAAGTAGGTAATGTATTTGAAAATTTTGAATGCAATTATTTGAATATCATATAACTATAAAGCTCAGTTCTCACCTGATGTCCTAAATGGACCATCTGAATCAGATTGGGGCCTCTGACTCTCAATGCTCAGGCTAATCAAATATTACTACAAAGAGGGTATATGCGATTTCAGTTACCTTGAAATGTTGGAGGCATAACATTAATAGAAGGAATGATGCAGATATAAAATTTTTGTTGTATAAAGCCAAAGTTATATTGATGTAATAATGTAATATATAATTGTTGTAAAATACAAAGCATTAAACATATCCAATTACTTAAAAATTCCTAAAATTTGCAGGCAAATGTATGGATTTGGAGAATATCCTCCTGGGCAAAGTATCACCAGAAGGATAACAGGAGATGTACTCACTCATTAGTGGACTTTAAACAAAAAGCAATGCATGTTCAAGCTGCAAACCACAACCCCTGAACAGTCTGGGATCTGAAACACCTTAGATGGGCACCTTGGAGCCCATTCTCTCCAGAGGAACACCTGACCCAGTCTTGATGTTGGGGTGACGAAAGCAGATCTGCAAGGAGTGGATGCTGCCCTAAGCCACCTTGGGACCCTGGGACCTGCTGCCCTTGCTGCAGTGGAGATAAAGTGACAAGAAGAAGAGAAGTAACTGGTAGGGGCCAGAAGGGAAGGGAGTTTGAATAAGGGGATACATGAATAAAAAATAAGACTTTATTCATAGTAATAATAATAATAAGAAAAAATTAAATAATAGCTTTTCTTTTCAAAAAAATAAATAAAAATAAAATAAACACACAAAAATAAAAAAATCTATATTAAATTAGTAAAACATTGAAAAATAGAATGTAATAGTATCCTTGCAGGTCAATATCAATTTAACTGTCTAATTATGACTTTGTCTAGACATAAAATATTGACAGATACTTTACAGAAAGTAAACTAGTTTATGAGAAGTCATGTTACATTAATATGTGCTATAATCCAAATTTCAGTGTTCTTAAAAGAACTAATAAGAGAAAAAGACACAAAGGCATTCCTAGACTAGAAAACCATATCACCACATTAAGATATGGTGATATATTACATATTTAATAAATCCTGAAATATTGGAGAAACAGCACACAGTCAAATTCTAGGCAGACAGATTAGAAATTTCTTGATCCTTAAGTATAAACAGCTGAGATTCAATAGCACACACCTTTAATCCCAACACAGAGAAAACAAGTGTGGTAACCTACACCACAAATCCCATAACTCCAGAGACAGAACTTTTTTTTGTTTCTGTGGCTTTAATGTTAGTTTTGAAACAGAGTTCACACCTTTGATTCTAACAATTAGAAGGGTGTATAAGGCTTCTTAGGAACTCAACAGAGGCAAAATCAGCCAGCAGAAGCAACCAGAAGAAAGCCTGAGGAATTTGCAAGACAGCTGGGTGAGAATTGACTATGGTGCTTCCTCTCTCTGATACTTCAGCCTTCCTCTGATATTTGGCTCAGAATCTTTTTTCTTACAATTTGAATTTGTGCAACAGTAACATATGTCTATGACGCAAGGAATGTCAATAACCACCAGAAGCTGAAAGAATAAAAGAAATACCTGAAACAATCAAGAAAGAGCATATACCATAAACAACTTGATTAATTTTGGTTTTTAGACCCAAGAACTATGAGACAAAAGATTTTTGGTGTTTTAAGCTGTCAGGAGATGATTACATTGGATATACTATTCTGACTATTTAAATTTATTTAAGAAATGGTATCGGAATTATTGTAATTATTTGTTTAAGTAATATTCCAGACATGTCTCTGACACTATCAAAATATTATTTGTTAAGCTAAGGTTATGCATACTTATAATATTGTTATAATAATATAATATAACTAGATTGTACTTTAAGACACTTTTTAAAATTATACATCCTCACTGATATATTTGAACTTAATAATAGTAAATAGATAATATATCATTATTGTCTTTGTATCATTTGGGTTTTCTTTTCTTTTCTCTTTGTTTTAGTTAGGGTTTTAAGTGCTGCAAAGAGACACATGACCCCAACTCTTATAAAGTAAAACATTCAATTGAGGGTGACATGCTCATTGCTTCAGAAGTTCAGTCCATTATCACAGTGGCATGCAGGCAGATATGGTGCTAGAGTAGAAATTTCTACATGTTGGCATTCAACATGAAATTGATTGTGCATTACACTGAGCAAAGCTGGAGCAAAAGCAACTACAAAACCTGCTACCACAGTGACACTTTCTCCAACAAGACCATACCTATTACAACAATGTCACACAACCTAATAGAGTCACTCCTTTATAGGGGGCAATTACATTCAGACTTCCACAGTTTTGAAATGAGGTCTCATTTTATAGTTCAGAAAGTTTTGTGGGGTTTTTTCTACATTAATTCAATACTGATTGACCTAAGGCTCAGGCATATTGCTAGCTAACTCTTAACTCTTAAACTAACCCATGGTTTGCCATATGCTTAGTACCATTTATCAGAGCAGCATTTCAACTTCGTTCCTATGTATCTGCTGACATACCTCTCTGAATCTGCATCTTCCCACTGTTTTCTTAGACTGGTATCCCTACACACATTTCCTGTCTACCTTCTGGACAATCAGCATTTTATTAAACTAGTAGGAGGAACAAATATATACAATGTTTCAGAACATAATCTCACACAATCCCCCCCTTTTTGATAATCAAGAACCCCAAATCTAATTCTTGTATAAATTTTTTAACCATTATCTATAATAACTTATAACCAATACTGTAAACAAAGACAAATATTCATAAACAGCCCAAAGCATTTTTAAAGTGACTATTCTAACCTCACCTGGGCTTGAACTCAAGAGCAGTCTTCCATAGCTTCCTGAGTGCAGAGATTACCACATGATTTAGCTGAGATTTTGTTTTCATGATGATTGAAGAGAGTTCCATTTTGTAACCAACTTAAAAATATTTTCATAGTCATCCTTTCTTGTAATCTCAGAAAATTCTGTCCTGTTTTGTTCCTTCAAGTAGAAGCTTGACAAGTCTTAAATACAAAAACACCACAAGGGAAACAGTAGCCAAATGTTCTGTCTAGATAAATAAATCTCACTGTTCTCAGATAGGCAGATAATCTTCCAGCTATCTTCTTTTTTATTCCCACCATTCCTTCTTTTCTTTTTGTCCCCAACCAGATTTTTATTTTCTTTTAAGTCTTCCCTAGTCTTTCCCCATTTTTCTTACTTCTTTTCTTATATTTTCTTTCCATCCCCCATTTTTTCTTTACTTCTGTCCCTTATATTCTTTCCTTAATTTAAATTTAAAATTGATATCTAAAAATACATATAATATCTGGCTGAAGATATTTCCTGCTCCCTTATGTTGCCAGAGGAAGCCTCTCTGATGACTACTAAATAAGACACTCATCTATGAGTATAGCAGAATATTATTACGAATCATTTCATTGGTTTTCTTTTTCAGTTATGATTCTGAGACTCTGAGCTATCTAGTCATTGGCTTCTGGCCATACAGGCAACGTATAGCATGGACTCCTTTTTACGGTATATATACCTGATGGTGAAATCTCTTGATGTGAAATTGTGGACTTCAAGTTCAAATGACAGTAAACATAAGACAGGTGTTCACCATTACTTATAAGTCAAGGTCCTTCTTTTGGCCTCTGTGCACACTCATCACCCCTACACACATACATACATTACCAACCTACCTACCTACCTACCTACCTACCTACCTAAATAAATAAATAAATAAATAAATAAATAAATAAATAAATAAGTAAAATCATTTTATACACTAAGAGTTTCTAAATTAAATCTGGGTATATTCCTTGCTCTGGACCATTGGATTTGTTACATTGTTGAAAAAATATTCCAAAACACATATTTCATTTTTCTCTCTTTTTTTTATTATTATTTCCTCTTCCTCAAGATTTTCTTCCATAGTATACAGAAGTATAAGGTATGGATGTTAGTTATGTCAACCAGTAGTCTAAAGCCTTTCTCTATGAGGTGATTATTGTTGCCGACATAAGAATCACTCAGAAAGTCAGCTTTGTTTTATCCAAGTCCTCAGAAATACTTAGATGACCTACAGTCTTATTAGGAAAAAGTCACATTACTATATTTTATAGACTTATTATTTTCATATATATATTCTCAAGGGTCATGTCAACTTTCATTATAGACCATATCTGAAGCCACAATTTACATAAGGTTTAAACTGGTATTGCTAGTTGTAGACTTTTATCCAATGCCGAGATTATATAGCATGAGAGGGCATTTTTTTTCTTTGTAATATTTTGTGATAATGATTCTATGTACTGAAGTAACATCCTTTATCACAATTTCAAAGTGGCCATAAGGGTCTCATATCACATTGTCCAGTAGGCTAGTAATTGGTTTTATTTATGTCATTTTCAATATAAATAAATTAAAATTAAAGATAATTTACAATTTAATTTCTGTGTCATATGAAATGCATTAATGGTGCTTAATAACCACACATAGCTGGTGGCTACTTAATTGAGAAGTACAGTTATAAAGTTTAGGAACTTATTAGGACACAAACTAGACTTTGCTATTTTGATATATTTATTTCTGTACTGCTTACTTTTTAAAATTATTCTCAACAGTTTAAAATTCTTTTCACTATATTTATTTTTAATTTCATGTACGTGTATTGTATTTACATAATTCCTTAACTCCTTCTCACCCTTTCAAACTTAACCAGGTATATTCCTATTCTCCTGCGGAAAATATACTTATGAATATATCAACACACACACTCTATTGAATCATCTAGTGGTACTCAAGCATTTTGGGGACTAACTACTTAATACTAGAAAAAAATTGGGCTATTATATGGAACATGCAGTCTCTTTTGACAACATCATTTGCCTATACCTCTTTATCTAAGGTTCACCTCTATGAGAGTCTGCACATGCAAGTTGGCCTGTCAATTTTTGTCATTATTAGGGCACTATTTAGGCAAGCATACTGCTGAGATATCATAAGTGCAGTTTCTTGTTGTATATCAAAGACACAGTCTCAAAGCATATATCCTAACCTTCTGATTCTTATATTTATTTCACCTCTCCTATGATTTTTTTCTTGAATCTCTGATATGGAGATATTATTGTAGATATATTAATCAGAGAGGACATCCCATGATCAAATGTTATCTGCATTTTTTCAGTTGTGCCTTTCTAGGTGGTGTCTGTTTGCTATAAAAAGAATGATAAGAACTGTTATAAATATTTGCACTTATATGTGTATTTATAACACAGTCAGGAATTATACCACTTTAGGAAAATGGCAGTAATATGCTCTTTTTTGAATTTATTTTTGAATAATGTCTTATTTTTTATCCTTGCATTCCCTTGTTCAAACTGCCTTCCCACTCCCAACCCTCCCAGTCACTCTCTCTTCTCCTCATCACCTTATCACCTTCCCCAACAAGGGCAGGAGGGTTAGGGTTAGGGTTAGGGTTAGGGTCCCAAGGTGGCTTAGTTCACAGAAAAGTCTGATTTTCTCATGCTAATATCAAGGTTAGTTGTTCCTCTCGAGGGAATGGGCTCCAAGGTGCCGGTACAAGGTGCTTTGGATTCCAGGCTGTTCAGTGGTTGTGGTTTGAAGCTTGGGAATGCTTTGCTTTTTGTTTAAAGTTCACTAATGAGTGATTACATTCCCTGCTCATCTTTCTGGGCTTGTGATGCCTCTCTCAGGAGAATATTCTCCAAATCTATCCATTTGCCTGCAAATTTTAGGATATCACTTTTTCTTATTGTTGAGTAGTACTCCATTGTGTAGATGTACCACATTTTGTTAATCCATTCTTCAGTTGAAGAGCATCTAGGTTGTTTCCAGGTTCTTGATATTATGAATAATGCTGCTATGAACATAGTTGAGCTAATGTTTTGGGGGTACAAATGTGTATCTTTAAAGACACAAATGACAGCCTATGCTGGAGAAGTTATAGAGCAAGGGGCACACTCCTCCATTGTTGGTGGGAATGTCAGCTTTTCAGCCACTCTGGAATGCTGTATGTCAGTATCTCAGAAAACTGGGAATCAATCTCCCCAATCACCCAGCAATACCACTATTGGGCATATGTTCTTCTTTGTGATACATAACCTCACTAGCTATAGATAGTTGGTCATGATTATACCAGCAGACATGAATTTCATCTTGTTGAGCAATTCTTAAAATCAATTAGAGAGCTAATGGTTACTGCCAAGATATAAATGCCAGGGTTGTACCATTAAGTATATCTTGCCATGCTGGTCATTGTTGTGCTTTATAGGTCAAAAATTAGGTAGAAGTATTAGTTTATTTTCTACCTTTGAAGTTTCGATAATTCATTTTAGTAATAACAAAGTTAGTCTACATAGAAGAGACAAACCTAGTTTGTTTCCTAAATTGTGTGTCCAAAGTGTGGTTTCATCAGCAATAGGGACTTACATTCAAATTCTGAGATGCAAGCAAAGGCATGGCAATAGCCTAATTTGTCTTAGATATTAATCAGACAACCTTACTAACAGCTTCAAACGGGGTTTCTTGCCTGCTACTTAGATATTTGTTAGTCTATGTCATTGAAGATATTCTCAATACTGTAAAGGATTAAACACTACTGTTAGTAACTTAAAATTATATAATAATATGTGAAAATTTGCAAACCACATTGGTAAATTCACAAGCAGAGACTAATCTAGAAGCTATTGTATTAGACAATAATCAATAGAATGGCATTTCTAATTCCTTAGGAAATAAAAAAATGGGATCATTAAATTTAGTGCAAACAACATAATAGAAGAGAGATATATGAGTAAATTGATATAGATGATAGAAATGGATAGAGAGATAGATATTGTGAGATAGGCAGAATAAAAAAAGCTTGTCTGAACATATAAGTCATAATCTTAGTTGCCATGAGGACTAGTGAATTTCAGCTTCAGTATTATTAGCTTTGTCTACCCACTGAGATTGTGGTACATCTACACAATGGAATACTACTCAGCAGTAAGAAAAAATGATATCCTAAAATTCGCAGGCAAATGGATGGATTTGGAGAATATCCTCCTGAGTGAGGTATCACAATCTCAGAAAGATAAGCAGGGTATGCCCTATTCTTTTGCTCTTGTACAATAGTTTGCACATATGAACTACCTTAAGAATCTCAGGATGTCTGTTGTTCAAGTTTCTGGTTGTATCCTTCACCTCATACAGGATTTTACCCCTTCTTATTAATCTGTACAGAAAAGTACATAGCTGTACCCTATCATCCAGATATCTATTCAGGGATTCATACTCAGTGACACTGTTGAATAAATAAATAGATCAAATCTGTACGTACTAATTTCAATCACCATGAGTGTTGCAGTGCATGAGGTGATAACAAATTGTACTCCAGGGAGGAAGAAATAAATTATTTGTTCATTTTCTCAAGCTGTTTTTCATTACCTAATACCACTTCTTTATCACATAAATATGGTAATGTATCTTTATTGCAATAATAGGCTTAAAATATATAAAAGATAGATTCTAACTTCAATTGAGTCATCCAAACACCTGGCAAAAAAACTAGGTATTCGGCATGCACAGCAAATGCACTACAGTTGGGTATAGATTCTAAAAGATGAGTAAATCAAGGCTAAAGTAAAAACTAATCATCAAAAAACTGCAGATTGGGAAATTAAAAATAAGTGAGTTCAGTTGTCTATGCTAGCACTGGGGGGCTTCAAGCAAGAGCAGATCATCCTCAATAAAGTATTTGAGAAACATGGGAGGCATAGGTAAATAAGCTGCAAGAACAGAAACAATGCACAGGATAAACCAAGAATGGTATTAAAAATAAAAATGAGTATGCATTAAAGATGAATTTTGGTGACAGAATAAGGGTTCATTGTAGAATTAGACCTGTCTTAGCTTATTCTAAAAGTGCATTTTCAGACATTCATATATTTTGTTTTCCATCAAGGGCACAATTCTTATAATAATGCTTAACTCACAATGTTGTTCTAAGACATAATGAAAAGTTTGGGGAAATAACTGGCTATAGTAGAGACCACAAAATGGTTTTCTGTCAAATAACTTCAGTAGACTTATAGGCTTTATTTCCTGGAAAACAACTCTCAGCCTCAAGCTCACCCTTCTATGCTCTCATATACATCTTATACTTTGCATTTCCTCAGCCCTGCACTCCCTTCATCTTGCAGCATATCCACACAGTTGCAACTAAGAGAAAGAAGGAATTGGGATGTATACATTCACCTTATTACAGATTTATAGGTATTTTCATCAGAAAGCAAATATGTCCAATTTTCTAGCACAATTTTTACTTGGTCATTGCTTATTCTTGTTATTTTCCCCCTTTCACTTTTTAAAGTTGTTATGCAGATTTTCAAAGTATAAGAAAACTGTAATCTCTGAGCATCTCTGTTATCTCTCTCTCCATGTCTTTCAATCTTATTTTGTTTTCAATATTTTACTGACATTTAAGCTTTCTCATACATACTTTATCTCCCTTTTTCTTTCACTGTTTCTTCACACATCTTTCCTGGAATTTTATTTATTAAATTAAGTATCCTTATCTATTCTCCTTTATGCCCCTTTAATCTTTTCATTTGCTTCTCTAGCCCTTATCTATGTCCACCTCCATCTCTGCCTCTCTACCACATGTGTCTTCTTTCTTGTAACTGGTGCCAGGCTCTGATTCTATCATCACCACCTTCACCGCAGACTGCAGAGTATGGGTGAATCTGAGAAGCTGTAGAGACTTCTATGGGAAAGGATCTACTCCCTGTCTCCTCTACTTTGGGTGTTCAGTCATGGTAAAGAGGACAGGTGCACTTATGAAAGACTGAGTAATGACAAGGAAATAATATGTTTGTCACAGCTTGTTCACTGCAGGGAAAAGTTTAAAATAGGTTTTGAAAAGCAGGAGTGTTCTAGACTTGGGACAGATGTACTCAAACACTGACATTTTTAAATTTTCATTTTATTTGCAAAAATGATTGGGGTAAGGTTATCAGCCTTCACCATGAACTTCCCTTCCTCTTGGAATCTAATCACAGAGCAACATCACCACAAAAATAGAAATGGCTCTTGCATTCCATTTGTCATCCCGTAGGATACAGCTAATCAGAGCATCCCTGAGTGATAGCCAGAGAGCAGGGACATTAGAGCAAATTTGTTGGTGCCACACAGTAATTGAGTTCAGGGTTAGTAGGGAGGACAGGATGGCTTCTATAACTCGTGGTGAGGTCTATGACTCAGAAAGCCTGCATCTTTCTGAAATGTGAGAAAAGCTAACTTCAAATTCTACATTATAATCTAGGAGTCAGGAAGGCAGAGTAGACCTGTTTATCTCTAGGCCATAAGGAATTGACTCTTGACATAAACCCCTTAAGTCTTCCCAAAAAAGAAAAGGCACCACCCAAGGTGGCCTAGGTCACAACAAGTATACCATAGCTAAACTGTTTCTTTCCCCTTTTTGTTAGCGGAAAACAGTTTTTTTTTAATACAATATATTCTGATTATGATTTTCTTTCCCATATCTTACCTACATCTTAAACCCTGAATCTGCACACAGATAATGATAGCACCATGACTGTAAAAGATAAAAAGCTATAGCCAAATTCAGGCTGAGGCTCAGTATTAGATGACCTCAAAGTCTTATTAGATAAGTTTTATTTAAATGTAATGAAAACTAAACTCCCTAATGATGCTGTTAAATATTAAGATTCTTACTCTGTGGTCTAGAATATGCCGAAGAGTCATCACTTGTATTCAATACATGAATCTTATTTTTATTAATAAGAACCTAAAATATTTCTATGTATTTATGGATATGAAAATAACTGAGAAGATAACATTATATACAAGATCACCTTGCATTTTTCTGGAAGATCTAAACTAGACTGTCTGTTGACTTTACCATAGGTTATTTTCATTAGCACAACTTTGGCACACTATCAATTAGGCAAGTACAATTGTAAATATCCATCACTTACAGAATAATACATCTCTAACTTCTCATTTTTTTCCTCCGTAAAATAAATTAAACAAGCCCTGTGCTTTGGTGGATTTTAATAAACATAAAAATATACAATTATCTGAATATTGTTGGACATCCACAATATGTTCATGATAGAGTATTCTCTTTTCTTTCCATTATTATAGGATTTCCTGCTGTATAACTACTAAATAAATTCCTAAGTGAAAAACAAAATTTAGTAGATATTGAGGGCTCAACCTAATACAGCAATTGCAAGAAACCCTTTTAAAGTGTTTATTCATTAAATATAATGAAGTTTCAATTTTTTGAAGTTTTACAACTTGTGGTTGTGCACACTGAGCAGTGTTTATCTCTAAAAGCCATCATTCACATTGCACATGAAGTGACATCTCTTCACAGTCTCTGCTGAGCATCTGTAAAGTACATGTATGTGAAGACACAATGATTTTATTATTTTTCTGAAGTTCCTTTATGAATAGCATGGATGTGCTGCTTTTAACAACCCATTAAATATCATACCCAAGAGACTCATATAGCTTAAATAGACTTCCTCATCCTCTCATGTTTTACCTATGGGTACAGTATGGTATACAGTTTGAAGGACCCTTTATTTTCCAAATTTTCAATATGTGTTCCTCAAAAAAACAAAGAAAAATTTTACTTTTCTTCTCTTTTACATTGCTCACCCCCTCATTTTCTCCTACACATTTCTCACATAGACTTCCTCTACTACCACTGACAATGTTAAAGATTCTCACTTAAAAATTTACACCCATCTAGTGTTTTTGTTAAAAATGTCTGTGTCCTATTTCTAACATTAATCCAAAAGATGTTCAATGCTAACCCCAAAAATATGACCTCATATTTTGAAATGTTTATCTGAATACTTCTTGTGTAGTGAAACTAATTCTTTGTTACTCGAAAATGTATTCATTCTTACGATAACAGAAAAATCTAATGTAATAAGGTGGGCATTAAACTACTGTTTTCATTAGATTAAATTACCATTGAACAGTGTTATATGTTCAGCCCAATTTATTTCTGCATCCTCTTTCACTAAGTCTCACAACAACCAAGCACTAAGTATTTCACCTGTGATTGGGGCAGAACTGAAGAGAGGCAAGACATCTTGCTTAAGATCCCAAACATCTAAGTTCTAGGGCCAAATCCCAAACAGGATCCCTGGAATTCTCCTTTCCTCTATTTTTATTATTTCCACAGTAGGACACCTGGGAGACATGCAGAGAGACAACTGAGCTGGACTGGGTGGGTCACAGATGTTTTGCCTTCTTCCCCACAGCAAATGCCACCTGGCACCACCTGTCCTTATTATTCAGTGCCAGGTGGAAAGGCCACCTCATTCCACAACAATCAGAGCTTGGAATGAAAGCAACAAAGCAAGCAGCTGCCCTTTCCTGTGTTCTGTTTTCATAGCAATTGCTGCTGAGATGATCAGATGTTTATTCCAAGTGATAATTTTTTATTTGTTTACCCTGGCCATTTGATGCACAAGTGAGGCCATGGCTGGAAAGATGAGAATTCAGCAGGGTAGCTGGTGACTTATAAGCCTTTTAGGTCAAAGCTGGATTCAAGAGATATATTTATGGCCAGAAATGAGGAGCAGGCACAGTTCAAGATAAATCCCACATATCAAACATTTCCTTTAGAAAATTTAGTCTTCAATTGTCAAGACTAAAAATGTCATTGAATAGAAGATCTAAAAGCTTGACTCTTCCTTGGAAACCACTTTCTCTCTTGATCTTATTTTTCTCTTATATATGAAAGAGAAGAATGAAAAACATTAATGACAGTATCACTAAATTAAAAAATATACTTTTCTATTTTAAAATATCTATTTTTAAAGAATCTTTATGTGTCATACTCTTGTCATTTACAGTAAAAACAATAAAGAATCATAATGCAGCATTTTGGAAGTGGATCCATCCACAAAGAGCTTTGTCTGTGAGCATGAGAACCCAAGGCTGAATCTACAGAACTGATGTCAAATGTTGGGCTGGGTGTATATCTGTGCTCCCACAACCTAGGGGATGGAGGAAGAGAGACAGGTAAAATTCTGAACATCAGTGACAGATTATTGTCAACTACCCCAGAGCTTCAGGTTCCCTTAAATACTAGATCGCCATAAATTTGTGGAGAATGAGCTAGGAAAGACTCTCAGACATGGATCTCCCTATACACATATATCTTGGACCTTAGTGACATGTGCATATTCATGCACACATATACACACACAAACTAACAAGTACATAATAGACACACACACACACACAGAGAGAGAGAGAGAGAGAGAGAGAGAGAGAGAGAGAGAGAGAGAGAGAGAGAGAGAACAGAATTCATGGTAGCTACTCACTTCCTATTGTTTCCTAACAAGTCTTGCTATAGTACCACCACCCTCTTAGCTCTTGCTTTTGTTCCACTCCATCCCTGCCTACAACTCACTTTCTCATACTTTCTCCAGCCTTCTCTCACTTTCACAGTATTTTGTTCTGGAAACCTTCATTGCTCAGTTTATTACTTGCTCAGATCTCTGCTGTAATGGGCCTTTCTCAAATATGCCCTTCTCTAACACAGAAGCTAAATGTTTTTCACATTGCTGCCTATCCCTAGTATCATTTTCTCCAGACTAAGGTCACATCAGCTGACACTGCTTTAGCACAAACATTAACAGCATGAGAAACTGAGGCTATAATGGAGGATTAACAAGGAGAGAATGTATCCTTTGCATTCATTGCTGTAATTACAATTACTCGTCCAGTGCCTGACACAACCGTTTTATAATACATACATATTTACTTTATTATAAATATTTATTGAATACAGAAATATGGTGGATGAACAAATAAATAAATATATTCGAACATGGACAACCACTCTTATTTGATTATATTGGTGGCTGTAGAAATTTCATTAGCTATAGGAAGTTACATAGTATGTATAATGTTTAATGACCTCAGTTATAGTTATGATTACTTTTTAGTGAACTTAGCATATAGAATATTCACTTTAAATAACTTTACTCAGTTTATGCTTCATTTTCCTTGTCCAAAACCCAAAACTACAGACTTCATCATTCATTATGATGGGAATTTCCTCTGATGTGAAAATACCTTTCTTTTCCATATATATTTTGCCCAGCCAAATACAGTTCTCAGACACATATCACAACACAATGGGAATATACCATGCTTTAACTCAGATTATAAAAGCAAAAAGAATTTTATTAGCATGTACATATATCATAAAAGTTCCCATATATATTTTGAATACAATGTGTTCTGCATTTGGTCAGGTTCAGATCGCCACACAATAAAGTTAATATTGTTCTGAGTCGACCTCATTCATTGCAAAGACATATCCAAAACACATTACCTATATTTAATAAGCTGCACAATGCCCTGGTGAACTGGGCATGGAACTCAACATTATTGTAGCAGGAAAGAGAATTGTTTGTTTATAGACCAAATGGCCATGTTGGGAATGAAACCAAGGTCCAAAATTGCTACTGGAGAATTATTTTATATCTTCTAGCAATTCTGCTTTCACATTCTAAAAAAATTCACATTCTAACAAACCAGTTGGAAGGATAATGGATTTTTTTTGTGAGACATATTCATATCCTGATATCATAACTTTGGAATTGTCTTAAGACACCATCCTTGAATGCTTTCCCTGTAAAGACACAATATGGCCTTGTGTAAGGATGTCATTGATAAGGAGCTAATAGATTTTCATTCAGTTCTGCATTATAGACAAAAATTGAGCTAAATAATACACTCATGACATCATCAACCTACATCTGTAAGCATTTGTAACAGGAGCAAAATAAACAGAAATCTGAGTTAAATGTTACCATTAACTGGAATTTCATATGGAAAGCAGTACAATTCAGTCTTCAAAACTTTCTGTTGGAGTCCAAAAAACTGACTTGGCTTGATGATGACCAATAATTGTGTTGACTACTCTGTAAAAGTGAGACAGCAAAGTTGAGTATAATTTTCTCAAAGGGTCAACATTATTAGCTCATGAAATTTTATATATGTTTATATATTAATATATGTGTATACATATATATATATATATATATATATATATATATATATATATATATACCTTCTTTCTGTAGAGTAAGGGGATATGCAGCATGATAATCCATGCATGTTTGAGGTAAAGACATTTTATTCAAATTGACCTGGCAGCAGAGCACCACAGTAGAGCATCCTTTGTTAATGTCAGTCATTTCCATAGATGCCATAGTGCAGTTGCCCAGGAATTTCTAGAATATCTGTCTAAGATTCAGGCTAAAAATCAAAGACAGATCAGAGTAATAATGTAGCCAAACCTCAGAATCCTTAGGATAATGTTATTATTCAAATGCATACTCACATATATACTTTTGTGTATATGTGTGAGTGTCTCTATTTGTATCTAAGATCATATTATATTGATAATATTTTATTGGTAATAATAAGTTCATTGCATTAAAAGACTACTTTATGTCTTTTCAACACAGAAAAATGACCAGATGTGGTGGGAGGGGGAAGGGACCTTGAATAAGGATATACAGGGATGGAAAAAAAAATTCAGAGGGAAAGCTGAACACAAAGTAAATATATGTGTAGCAACCTTATTTGCATTACCACCCTTAATAAGCCATGCTTATGATTCTTATCCTCTTTATAGTTATTGTTAACTTTTCAGCATTTTAAATTCATTTTACTGTTTTTTTTCTTGATAAATACAAAATAAAGAAGGAAAAAAAAAAATACCAAACACTACTTTAGGTAATGATGGGTTATAATTTAAAAATTCACAATACTACTAAAAGGTGTTTAGGAGCATTGAAAGTAAGACTTTAAAAATGAAGACAGCATTAAATAATAATGCAGTCTTCATGCAGAAGGAAGTGCATTTGTCCAGGAACTAAGTAGATGATGAACTCTGTTTACTAGAGAAGGGGTGAGGCTGAAGGTCAGCGTGGCTCATGTGTAAGAGAACAAGAGGAAAACATATAAGAGAAGATGGAAGGAAGGGCAGAGGTAAAGGCAGGAACTAAGGAACCACAGTGTGCCAATGCATTTACTTCCAGTGCGTGACTCTAGTAAACAAAATTGGAGGGTGTGTGGCATGACAAGAATAGAGATAAAATAGACAGTTCTCCCTGGTCCATCATTTAAAAGGAAATGTCCTTGTAAAAACCCTAACCCAAGTCAGTGAAAAAAGCAATACTGTCAGGTGTAGGTGATCTGATTATTCCTGATTTTGCTTCTAATTCTGCTTGAAAATCAATGTTTCAGTTTTTCTCAGAAGTGAAATTTGAGTCAGTTTCACCATTAAATACTTAATGTCTATAATATCTAATGTTGCCCTTACAGATAATTTTTCATTTCTATTTTGCATGATAGCTTTTGCCCTGGGCACCCTTACTTCAGTTTTCTGTTAAAGAATTTTAGAACCAATTATGTGTTTAGATGGCAGAAAATCAGATGATCATACCTAATGATGTTACGACCTTTTCAGGCAAGAAAATAATGTGAAGAGACATAAATTCCATGAAACCCAGCTTAAGATACTCATAAAAATTTCTGTATTTTGTAAATAAACAATTATTTAGGAATACAGAGAAAATTAAAATCACATTTCTGAGGAAATAACACAGACTTCTTCACTTCATTGTACTTTTCATTTTTAAAATAGCTGGGTTTCATATTCCTGTGTAATAAATTTTAACATTTTCATCCTCCATTAACATCTGTCATCTGCCTCCCCAACCCCTTAAAACCATTTTTCTCTCCTTACCCCCCAAAAATCTCCCTTATACATTTATGTCATCTTTATGGGCTAAGCCGCTGAGTCTAATTAGGTTACTTTGTATTAATAAGTGTGGGAGATTGTTTACTAGCACAGGGGCAAGTTATCAGTGGCTATACCACTGGAGAACATGATCTGTCCTAGTAACCATGAACTTTTAAGTCCTTGAGGAGTAAGGGAGGGCTCCTAATGCATTTCTACATCCATGAATAATGTTGGTGGGTCAAAACTCATGCAGATTTTGTGAGAATAACTACCCACACTGAGTTCATGAGTGCAGTTGCATCTAGACTTTATGTTCTTCACAGTCCATGTTCCTATGGCCCTTACCATTTTTTAAATCATTTATTAGTCTTTTTGTTATTTTATATTCTAACCACAGTTTCTCTTCCCTTTTTTCCTCCCAGTCCATTCTGCACCCTAGCTCCCCTCTGCCTCCACCTACCCATATTCACTCCTCTTCCATTTCTATTTAGAAAAGGACAAGCCTCCCATGGAAATCAACAAAACATGGAATATCCAATAGTAGTAAGACTAAGCCCTTCACCTGGTATTAATGTTGGGCAAGGTAACTCTGTATGAGAAGTACTGTCCCAAAAGCCAGTAAAAGTGGCAGAGACAGCCTCTGCCTCCACTGTTAGGATTCGAACAAGAATGTCAAGCTACACAATTGTTAACATACATGCAGAGGGCCTAGGAGAGTTCCATGCAGTCCCCATTTGTCTGTTCAGTCTCTGTGAGCTTCTATGAGTTTAGTTAATTCTGTGGGTTTTCTTGCGATGTTTTCCTTGACCCCTCTGAATTCTATAATCTTCCTCTCTTCTGAAGGACTCCCCAAACTTGGCCTAATACTTGGTTGTCAGTTTCTACATCTTTTCCTATCACTTGATGGATGAAGCTTCTCTGAGGACTATTGGACAAGGCACTAATCTATGAATAAAGAATATTCTACACCTCCTCTGTGATATTTCCTAGTTCTTAGACAGGATGATATAGATGTCTTATTTAGAGATGATTACTCAACTGTTTGACTTTCCCAATTTTAGGTCATTTAAAAAGAATCTTATGTAGTAAAACTAAAAGGTTACTTATACCAATGAATCTCCATATGCACACATTTATATAAGAAAATGCTGTCAACATGGCAGTTTCTCATAAAATTGAGAATCAATCTCCCCAAGGACCCAGCAATACCACTTCTGGGTTTATACCCTAAAGAGGCACATTCACACTCCAAAGGTATTAGCTCAACTATGTTCATAGCAGCATTATTTGTAATAGCAAGAACCTGGAAACAACCTAGATGTCCCTCAACTGAAGAATGGATTAACAAACTGTGGTACATCTACACAATG
>PVIH01017558.1:0-23736 GCA_004025045.1 Sigmodon hispidus
TGCCTGCTGCTGCACTCTAGAGATGGTGCTGATTTCCGGCCTCCACCCACCCCCCTGTGGGTGAGTGCTCTCTTTTGATAAACAACTCCTTATTTGGCTTGAGCCTGGGGCGTGGTTTGCTGTTGTGTATGTGGACCTATGAGCTGTGCCCACATGGCTTATTGGGATTGGATGCCCTGAGAGTTTCTAGTCAGTGGGCAGGGTTTCCCTGGAGAGGAGAAGGAGAAGCAGAGAGAAGAACAAAGAGAGAACAATTGTAAAGGTCCCGAATAAACTGCTCAAAGAAGATCCTGGGTGTTGTGCTTTCCTTGCTGGCAAGGGTGCGCGCGACAAGAGCCTATAGTTAATGAGTTCAATTACAATACAGGTGGGCTGGCTCTCAGTTTAAATCTTGAATCATGAAGACTAATTATGTTTTCCTTTCTTGGAATGCTGTGAACAGCATAATTGGTCATAAAGTTATATAGTCCTTTGCAAAATTCACCTATGATAGTTGGCTCAATGGCCTCTTTCATCTGTGAATTTCATTAACAGCTATAACTTTTGTTGTAGAAATCAACTAATTATTTAGAAAAATTCTATATATATGCCTTATATTTACTTTTTCATGAGGGTGTAAAAAGTTTTTTTTTATGTAAAAACAACTCACTGATTTGCATCTTTTATAGAATGATATGGTTTAACTGTGCTCCAGTAAGTATATGAGCAGTTTTTGTAAATGGGGAGATCATAAGAGTGGGTCTGAATCTGAGAGGTCTGATAACTGAATTTGATGGGGTGCATGATGTAAAAATCACCAAATAATAAATATATAAATAAAAAAGAAAAATGCAGACTCAATTAATTTAAAAGCAGAACTAATTTAAATTATCTTGTGTAAAATTTCTTTCACATTCTTTCTGTATTACACCGACCTTGACAAATCTCAGCCACATCTCTTTGGGAAGATGATAATGTTTCCCTGTGAAATAGTAGAAGATATTCTAAGAGATTAATTTTGCTCTAAAGCAAATTCTCACTTTTATCACTTGACTCCTACATATTTTCTATTGAGAAAAAGTTCCTTTAGCATCTCATAGTATCTCCTAAATTGTGTTTAGCACCTCATCCTCTTTGTACATGTCTGGAGTTGAAGAGTAATCAATTATCTACTTGCCTTCTTCTGTTAACAGGCAGCATTTTCAAATGCTCCCCCCATCCATATTTCACATGGTTCATGATCATCTTTTTCAGGTTAAAGAGTTATAACTCTTCATCTGAAGATATTCTAAGCTCCAGACTGCACACTATATCTCTTCTTTCTTTTTCACTAAATCATCACTGGATTTCACATCCACTCTTGGGTGTACTCATATCTCAATTCCTTTTTGTCATTTCACTAAATTTACCTAAACTTTCAAGAACAACTCTCACTTTTCTATGTCCAAATGCAATTTATTGTCCCATATTATTTATATTTGATTTTCTTTTCACAAAAATTCTAGCCTCTTGAATTTCATTAGGTGAACTCATTTTTGTTTTACATATGACACTGAAACTTCACTGGCTCTTTCCTTCCTTTCTCCCTTCCTCTCTTTGATCGTTCCTACTTTTTTATTTCCTTAGCATATCTAACTGCCTGTCTGTTTTTGGGTGGGCTTTCCATTTCTTTTGATACTTGTGTACATTCATTAAACTTTAGTGATACAAGACACACTGTCTAAATGCCATTGCATTATTTGATGCTAATCAGGCAAAAAATAGATGTTAGACAAAAATCAAATAGGATAGTTTCAAAGTATTATTCAAGCGCACTATAAATTTTTTCACTTTGTAAAATTAAAAATAAATAATGTCAAGCTTATTGGGGTACATATATATGCATATATATATATCTTGACAACATATTAAAAATTAGGTGAAAGGACAATATTTAAATTTATGTAAAATCAAACAAAAATAACTACCCCCAAAACTACCTTTATTTTTCTACTAAGTATATAAAGAGCTCACATATTTGGCATAAATGAATTGACAATTTTCTTATCCAAGATATTCTACTGCAATGAGGTTATATAGTCAGACTTTTAAAGGATAAGTTCAGCCTTTTCTGAGGCTCTCAAGTGAATTATAACTCTAATTTTAAAATACGTTAGTAGATTAAGCTGTAGGGCGCGGTTTGCCTTTGCACAACTTGCTGGAACATTCTATTGCCGCTTATGCTAAGTAGGCATCGAGTAGTGACCAATCCGATGTGCTGATGCTAATTAGGCATTGAGAAAGGACCTATCCGATGCAGTCCTCAAATATATTAATGAGCCATTATTTTGGGCCAATCACCAGCCATATGCTAATGAGTGTTACTTTGAACCAATCACCAGCCATATGTTAATGAGGCATTGTGTTGGGCACCAATCACACACCAGGCTTCCCTATATAAGCAGGCTGAATCTCAGGCTCGGGGTCTTCTTTCCACCATTTCACAACTGAGCTGTACTCCAATGAAGTGTGATCCGAGAAGAATCATGCATGTGGTGACTCGTCGTTCTGCAGGCGAGAAGTGGCTCATCACATTAAGCTACTGTTTTTATCATCTGAAAACAAGAGAACTGACAGTCCCTTATTATATAATGAAAGACTGATATGCACAGATCTTTGTGAAACTTTAATAGAAACATTATAAATAGTACTTCCTGAATCATCATAAAAATAATAGCTAAAGCATTATCTAAGTATATTCATTTTACTTTCCTAAATTTACTGATTTAGTACATGAAACTTTGAAAATTCTAGAGAGGTCCAGCCTAAGTCTGTCTCTTCTGCTCCTTGCCAATTCTATTCTTTAGGTTTCAGTTATCACAGACAGGATTGCATATCTCTCAACTTACAAAAAAAATCAAATTGCTTAGGCTTCAGTTACTGTTGGTTCCTCAGTTCCTTTCCTAGTGGGCTTATAATAATACTGTCTATTGAGATTTTACTTTCCCATTTGAAGCAAGGAGGACTTTAATTAATTTCCACATTACAGAAAAAGTAGTTTACAAAATATGCATAGCATTTTATTTTACATTTTCCACATGTTCTATGATTAAATGAAAGTTTCAGTGTTTTTTCACATCGCAACAAATTACTTTATCCAGAAATAGACAATGAAGGCCAGAATTATTATTTTCTTTGTTCAGTTAAGTTATTGTGAAATAATCTGTTTTTTATTTGGCACTACCCTTTAAATTTCATGAGACAAGAGTAGAAAATTTCTCATCTATTCCCACTAATATTTCAGAGCTAGTTAGTGTGTTAGCCATTACTGCCAGATTTGACATAAAGCAGCACATATATGATTTCACATTTCTAGGAAGTATCTTATATTTTTTACATCCCACTACTTAGTTCAACCCAAAATTTCTCATGGATTATTTCAGAAAGGGGTAGATTTGTGGGTACTAACAAAGCATAGCATGTCAGGTTGCATAAGACTAAACAATTCCTGTTGTATTTAGGCTGAACATGGCACTGCAGCATAAGAAATAGGTTCCTAATTGTCAGCAAAAAGATTACAGATAGCACTAGTTCTCATTGTTAGGAGTTCCACAAATAGACCAAACTATACAATTGTCATATATATAGAGAGAGAACCTAGGTTAGTCCAATGCAAGCTCCTTGGCTATTGCTTCAGATGCTGTGAGTTTTATTAGACTGGTTAATTTTATCTTGAGTTTTCTTGTGATGTCTATAGCTCTCTGGCTCCTACAAATCTTCCTCCCTTTCTTCAGCAGGATTCCTGGAGCTCAGCCTAATTTTTGACTGTGGGTTTCTGCACATATTTCCATCAGTTACTAGATGAAGGCTCTCTGCTGACTATTAGGGTAATCATCAATCTGAACATCAGGAGATGACCAGTTCAGGCTAGGTATTCACTATTTCTAGGAGTCTTAGCTGGGGGCATTTCTTTTAGATTTCTGGAAGTTTCCCTTGCATCATGCTTCTATCTGACTCTGAAAACACCCCCTTTCCTGACATCTCTCAGTACTCTTCCCTTCTATTAATCCCCCCACCCTCATCCACCCAGGAGATCTCTTCTATTTCACCTTTCCCTGGAGATCCATGTGTCCCCTCAGGCCCTCCATGTTACATAGCCTCACTGAATCTGTGGATTGTAGCATGGTTACCCTTTACTTTACAGCTAATAAGCACTTATGAGTGGGTAAATACCATGTTTGTCTTTCTGGGTGTGGGTTACCTTACTCAGGATATTTCTGTGAGAATCAAACAAAGTGTTTTATTTTTCATTATCAATAAATACATAGAAATTATTTTATAATATGTATGCTGTGAAACCAAGATAATTATACATTTACAGAATAATAAAATTTCAGTCTAGTTAAAGAATATACATATATATATACATATATATCTTAATTGTTTAGACACAGTTGCAAAAAATATTTTAAAGATACTTCTTATTTTGTTATTTATAGATGAAAAAGATTAGATTTCTAGTTTGCAAAATATACATCGAGTTCTTATTTTTAAAATTGAATTGAGACCTCAGCTGCCTTGTAGGGTATACATGGGCTTAATATTCTCAGTATGTAATTATGTTTTCTCAGAAGCCAGCAAATAAATCTCTAAGTGGTTCTCATTTCTTCTGGGACTTCAAGTTAGAAAGGACAATTTGTAGTTGGATTGTAAATTCAAGAGCATATTTTGATCTTTACAGAAGTTATCTATTTTAGCAATTACCTGTCATCTTCTGGGAAAAAGATGAAAATGGAGCCAGAATAAAGCAAAATTTCATAGAGAGGTTTTTATAGACCCAAAAGAGCTCGTATAATTGAAATTTTTTTTCAAGAGAGTATGATCTAAAATTGATCTTTCCAGTTATAAAATTGACCAGTTATTTATTATGAAATTCATGCTTGAATAAATATTGAGTCTAGGGTAATAGACTTATTTTCTAATTTTTTCTGATATTTTCGTTCTTCTTAGCATGTTCTGAAGCAACTTTTTTTAAATTCTAGTGTAAATTTTGTCATATGATAGCAACATAATTTTAAACTAAAACTTGTCAGTACACATTGTTTTTAGAGGTGTAAATGATACTGAAATTTTAGGGATCAATTCTCTATCACTTGTAGGGTTGTTATAAATCTTTTCCCATTCTGTAGACTGTCATTTTGTCTTACTGACTATGTCCTTCACCTTGCAGAAGCTTCCTGTCAATTACATAAATTAAAAGATTTGAAGTAAGTATTTAGATAGGAGGAAGATCCCAAGGTGGTATGTCATTGTCTTTCTAGGTCTGCATTACCTTACTAAGTATTATTTTTCTGTTCTACCCATTGATCTGTAGAAATAATTCTAGAATTCTTTACATCAACTAAGTAAAGCTCTATTGTGTATGGGTACCATAATTTCATTTTGCATTGATCTTTTTTCTTTACTCAGCTGATATATTTTAGTTATTGAAGTAACTACAGCAGTGATATTATACAAAAGCAATTGATTTCCCCTGAAGTCATATGTCACCTATGCATTGCCATCACCCCCTAATAATTAATTATAAATATAACTATACATGTAAATATATTATTTGTTCTTTATTTTTGATACTATAATTATTTACAACATCTTTCCCTTTTCTTAATTTTCTTCAAATCCTCTTGTATACACTTTCCTGCTCTCATTCAATTTATGGCTTTTTAAAAAATTAATTGTCATTGTAGATACATATATATTTGTATATACATATATATATTCCTAAATATAGTTTGTTGTGTCCATTTATTAATTTTTGTATGTATGCTCATTACTTTGCTTCTTTTTTATTTAAAAATGGAAATTCAAAATAAATTTAAATATTAAAAGCATTTTATTACATTGTTTTATTATTTTGCATGCATTAACCTGCATATGAGTTCATACACACAAGAATGGCAAAGCAGTCATGACGAGGTCAGAATACAGCTCTGAATTCATTTCTTTACTTTCAGCTTGCTTGCTCAGGTCATCAGTCTTGACAGCAAATGAGTATCTTTTCCACTGACTGGTTTCATCAGTCGAATAACTTTTATTTCCTATTATTTAATTGAATGTTTACTTAAAAAATAAAATCTGATTTTTTTTTTGTAGAATATATTTTGGTTATGGTTCTCCCTCCCACAACTCCTTCGAGATGCTCTCTACCTCCCAACTCACCCAAATACACATGCTTTCTTTTTCTCTTTTATTAGAAAACAAAGACATCTAATAGCAAAGAAAACTAATAATAAATTAAGATAAGATAAAGCAAACAAACTTGAATAGGATTAAACAAACAAACAGAGTCAAAAATATAATATAGATGTAGAAACTCATATATTGGAGTACATAAAAATTCCCTAAAACCACAAAATTTGAATATCACAAAATTTGAATTGGCAAGACCTACAGGGTAAGAAAAAAAATGCTCAGACAATGGATTTTGAAGAAAACAAAGAAAGAAACTCTAAAATTGCCATTGAGTTCAATTGTGTTGGCCATTTGCTGCTGGGTATAGGATCTGGCAGGAAGAGTGATTTGTATAAATAATATGACAGCATTACATTTGAGAAAACTAAGTATTAATTTCTGAGTGGCTGTCAACTGAAGATAACTCCTTGGTTAGGGATTTCTCTTGTCTCTATTTCGGTACTCAGTGCTGGCACTCATTATGGTTAGACCTCTACAGTCCCTGTGCAGGACTTTCTGAACACTCATGTGTCTTAGAGATTTGACCAACAATTAGGATGTTATAGCTCTAAAATTGGTCTGTACAGGAAGGAAAATTATGAAGGTAATAAGTAGGCAGCCCCTCAAATAGCAGATAAATGTTTGCCATCTTCCTGAAGACTGCTTTTTAGAACATAAGAAGTGGTACACTACAGAATGAGAAAAGATATCTACATGATTGACAGAGGGTTGGTCTCTAAAATATACATTTTACAAAAGTAAAAAAGAAAAAACTGGAGATCAAGGAAATAATCAAATTTTAAAATGGAGTATAGATCTAAAGAATATTCTCAGGAGAGGAGAAACACATGGCTGAGAAGAGACAAAGTAGCAGGAAAAGCATTTCAGCTTGTTTTATGTTGAGGTTGTAGGACCCTATGATTTAAGTTTTTAGGCAAGGTGAGAAATAAAAATTTAGTTTGATTTTTCTTTATGTTTAAGTACAAGTTTTTTAGATTTTATGGATTAATATCTGGATCATCTCTGTATTTATATTCTTAATAAAGAGTATCTTTTTTGTGTAGTCTCTTGGTATTTCTTTACTATTGTTCTATTTTATAATTTAATTTTAAATCACGTAATACAATATATTTTTCAGCATTATTTTACCCATTGGAGTGTTTCCTTTACTTGTTTCTGTAGAAATGGTGCTAATATCTGGGATAATTCCTGGTTCCATAGCTGAGGGTGGGGCTTTAACAGCTTGATCCATGAAACTATCACCCTTATTCACAGGTCCTTGCCTTGCTCCTCTAGTTCCTCCTCATTCTTTTCAACTGAATTCCTGGAGTGCTTGAAAGGGAAATGGGAACTGCATAAGGGGAGGGAGGGGGAACAGTGGTGGGTATGTGAAAGGAATTTTAATAATAATTTTAAAAAATAAACAAGGTATCACAAACCCAGAAAGGTAAGCAGGGCATGTACTCACTCATTGGTGGACTTTAAACAAAAAGCAAAGAGCACCAAAACCAAACCATAACCACTGAACAGCCTGGGATCTGAAGTATCTTTGATTGGCACCTTGGAACCCATTCCCTCCAGAGGAGCACCTAACCTAGTCTTAATTTTAGGATGAGCATATTGGACTTGCGTGTAGTGTATGCTCAACTAATCTACTTAGGACCTCTTGCCCTTTCTAGGGAGTGGATAGGGAGAAGATAGACTGAATGCGAGGGGTCGGGAGGGGAAAAGGAGTTTGAACATGGGAATACATGGATAAAAAAATGAGACTTTATTCTATAAAAAAATAAATATTTAAATAAAAAGAAGAAAACATGCAACCTTACCAGATGTTTGATTTTTACAGCACAAGATTGTTTTGTCCATAAACATTCCCCGGCTGTGTTTCCCTGGAGAACATTACTTCAATAATATAGCAGCATCATCTGGACAGGGGATAGTAGCTCTCAAGATAATAGCTGGACAATGAAGGAAAAACAGTTTTCTTTAGGGATGAGTCTCTGATATGTTGCCAATGACCCAATAGTTATTCCAACAGCATTTCAATATGGGCAAGAAAGTGCTGATTGGACTCTATAAGTTTGGTATCTATACAAATGTGTATACTCATATACATATATGTATATAATGTGAATATATGTATATACAGAATGTGTTTGTGTGTGTTTAAAGAAAATGATATGCATTGAGATGAGAATGTGTGTTAGGTGAAGACACTGGAGGAGGTGAACTTTGGGGATGGGAGACTAGATGTGATCAAAATGCATTGTATTTGTGTATGAAATTCTTAAAAATATTAATGAAAAATGCTAGAGTCTGTTAGAAATAACTTGAAAGGTAGTTTTTAGATATAAATTTTTTAGTCTAATTTTATGATAATTTTGTCTTAGCTTCATCCTATATTTAATGGCTTTTCCCAAACACCTCAAAAACCTGTTTTGTAAGTTTACACAAAGTTTATACAGTCTGTTTTAGTAAGTGCTGAAATAATCAAAGCTCATATTTGATTTAAAAAATTCTCTGGTCTATTTCCCCAATTTAATGTAATTGGAATATACCTCGACATATTTTCACAGATTTGCAGTGATATTTGAGATGATCCCTCTTTAATTGTAGGCTATCTGGAGAACCAAAGAACATCCCAACAATATCAGTAGGGATTCTTCAAAGCAAATAGCAGGAGCTTCTTTTGTAATGATTTCTCACAGGTCACAATCACATGGCTGGTATTCTTTTCAATCAGTTTGAATAAATGAATATTGCAAGTAGGCAGGCTCAGTAGATCCATCTGGTGTGGGGAATAGCCTTAATTCTGTAATGAGCAGGTTTAAAATGAATCTAATATGAGATCCTGATTTAAGATGGCCTCTGTATTTATTTACATATTTTTAAAAATAAGTTTGCAGTGTCAACCAGATGGTTCAATAGTGAAAAACAGTTATTTTCAAAAACTGATAATCTGAGTTTGATCACTAGAAAACTAATTCACATATTTGTTTCTTTGACCTCCATACATGCACTATGGAAAGCATAAACAAACATATACATACATATGCAGAAAATTTACAAATTCAAAGGTATTTAAAGTACATTTTCCAACACATTTGGGAGTAAAGAACTAAAAAATAATTGAGCTCTGTAGTGAAAAGAAAAGTTTTACCTAGTGTAACATAGAAGGCATTATTGAAAATAAAATCTGTAAGACTTTAAATGTGGAACCATATGTAAAGTCTTTGGATTGTAACACCATCAATGAATGTTATAACTCTATGGGCACTTCTCACTTCTTAATAAAAATATATACTACCAACATGGAAGCAACCTAAATATCTATCAGCTGATGAATGGCTAGTGTGTATGTAGTAGCTACATACAATAAAATTCTTCTTGTACACAGGAATCTCTGGAGAAAAATGCAGTTATTGATATTTCAAATAAATGGATTAATTGAAAAATATTGTACTGAGTAAGATAACCAAGACACAGAACAAAAAGTCACATGTTCTTGGTTATGTGTGGATCCTAGTCCCATATCTTTAGTTTGAATAACTGGCAGTAGCTATAGAAGCCAATGGGATTGAAAAGGACCACTCGGAAGTAGAGAAAAGTATTGAAAAGGGTGGGATAGTAAACCATAAGTATTCTAAAGAGGGAAAGAAGTAAAATAAACAGAAGTGAAATAGGTAAAACAAAAAGAAGGGGATGCTGAAGGATAATGGAGAAGAGTATGAAGAACACTGAGGATATTTGAAGAAAAGCAATAAAGAAACCTTTCATTTTATGAGCCTTCCTCAGTGTATTTCAGTTCTATAACTTTTTTCACTGAAGAAGAGTTACAAAATCAGAGGTTTCTCTATGTATTTTTATATAATGTATAAATATACAATATATTTGTCTATTTTATATATTTTCATAATATCTACTCTATATACAGTTATTATGCTTATTTTCAGCTTCTGTAATAATTATCAGAACATGGAGCATTTTTATTCTCTGAGCATTTCCTATATATCTGTGAAGAAAAGAAAAAGAATACTCCTTGAATGTTCCCTAATGCTTCTTTACAGTAGGTCCTAATATGCATAATATCTACATAACGTGCATGTACATGGTTGTGTATGTGTTCATGTATAGTTCAATTAGAGTTCCCTCACATGAAGGAATAATAAAAGAATCCGTATATTATCAAACAAAACTTCCCAGTGCTTTATGTGGGATACCTCCTCTAGTATTCTTTGTTGGTCAGGGATGTCTAAGACCCACTTCTCAGCCAAAAAATCAAGAGAGGTTATTGCCATCTCTCTTAGTTGTCTGTCAGTTCTTCAGACCAAGAGCCTATTGTGGAAGATAGTATAAACCTCTGTCACAAGGTCTGAGGAAATTAATCTGGAACTGATCTGAGAGATTCCTCCATGGATCATGTAATGTCAGGAGTTTCCAAGCAGGCTTCTGGGGGAAATACTTATGGTAGAACTCTGCTATATATCCTGTGAAATATAATTATGTCTGGCCTGGTAAGTTATTCCCAATGGTGCAATAGTGGTACTAATATTTTAGAATAAGCAATGGCTTTCTGAATAAAATTTCAATTTTCCAATTGTAAATTTATAAATACAAAGTTAATTTTTGGTTTGAGAATAATTAAATTCAGGCAGCCCATATTCCACTTCTTAAAATATATTTTCTAGAATACTAGAAATGTTTGTCAGTGTCATTAAAATGTACAGTATGTTATTGTCTATTATATTATATGTGATCCTGATTGAAAGTAGCATCTTGAGTTCAACAGGGTATTTATGAAATGACACCACCTATTTCTCTGTAATAGAATTATGATAGTAGTGATCACAACTGCATAATACATAGCAATTCATGATTATACTCTATGAGGAAGCGATGGCCAAGCAAACAGCTCAATCTGGTTGAAAGCCGGAATAATATAAATTATCTCCACAGATTTTTCATGAACAGATAGCTGTTTAGTCATTTCAGAACTTAGGAGGCTTCCAAAATGCTGAGTAACATATGCCTCATGCAGAATGAAAATGATAGTTTAATGGAAGGTAACACAGCAAAGATATCTGGAAAACACTGACTGTAAAATTATCATCATTCAAGGAAATGAGTTTATTAAAATCTTATCCTAGCTTTGTAAGATCCTGATCCCAGTTGGATAACTGAAGGGCTCTTCATGATTTTCTCTCATGAAAGAGTTTGATGTCCTTGTAAATCCAAGAGGAAAATAAAATAAATCCCAGTAGTCTCTATTCTTTCTGTCAGTATATATTGCATAATTAAATATGAGCAGAGAAAAAAAACCTGTCTCAGAAATGCCATGAGACCTTTCTGTTCTTCAAGGTATTGTTAAAAATACAAAGAAAATTTTTAGTATAACTTTAACTTTCATTGTATATAACAACTTCCTTCTTATGTGTGCATTTAATTTACATCATGTGAATACAATGTTTGCTGGCTGTTTACATTGTGTAATGCATGTGACAGAATGCTGTGATATTGTTTTAGAAAGAGTACTGTGATCAAAGTTGCTTTGGAAGGTAGTTGTGTTCATTTTTAAGTTTCTGTCATAATTATCAGAACATGGGGTATTTTTGTTCTCTGAGAATTTTCTACACATCTCTAAAGAAAGGAAAAAAAATACTCTTTGAATGTTTCCTAAAGCTTCTTTACAGTAGATCCTAAACAAATCTTTATGATGATTTAAGTATCATCATTCTACCGTGAAGTAATCAACATTCAAACAATAGCTTAATCAGCACATTTGACAATCTAAAATCATCAAATCTATTTAATTTGATAGGCTGAATCTCTGATTAATCGAATGGATGCCTTCATTATTTTCAATAGTGTTCATTAATATTCCTTTTGTATCCTTTGTCCAAACTGTACCATTAAACAATAATTCAACTATTAGTCCTTCTCTGACTCTATACACATCTTAAGAGACTCAGCTCAATGTCCTGTACTTCCTGTGTGTATGTGTGTGTCTGCATACCCTTGCATGTGTATATAAATGTACCTGCTCTTTAGGAGGGTAGAGGTCAGCAAAAATGCTTCTTTTTCTTATTTTTAGCAAAACAGTAAGACATAGTTCTGCTAACATGGAGCACACTAAGTTATTAGCCTAGTTGGTATGCGATCTTGGGAGTCCTGGTGTTTTCAACTGTAAGCACTGTGATTACAAGCACATACCACTAAACTCAGCTTTTTTTAGATTGCTGATTATCCTACTTTATTACATCTCTATCAAATAAATTAAAATACTGTTTTGAATACACACATGAGGTATTTAGTATTTTTAGATTTTCTATTAAGCATTTTAACATTAATATTGTGTTGACAAAATAGCACACATTGGGATCATATAATCCCCCCTTGGAGGACTTATACTAAGAAGGGGGATACATGAAGCTCATGAGTTTAAATGCATTCCTGAGTCATTATTGACATCAAAACCAAGCTGAATAACAAACAACAAAATCTTAAGAGAAATTGTGAAATATAAAAAACAAAATCAGGAAGACCAACACACCATCATCTCCTAAATAGCCTTACTTGAAAAGTATGATCATAACACTGCCTGATAATTACATATACAATGGAGCACTTAGATGAAGAGGATACCATTCTATATATTACAGTACAAAATAGTGAAAGCAAAATAGAAGATGAATAAAAGTCACAGAAGGAATAAATAAGAACTGCAAAATAAACTTTGTGGCCTTTGCCACAAGCATAGCATACTTTAGTATCTACCTCAAATGTTTCATAATAGGAATCACAATGCAGTGATCCTCACCAATAGTCTTGAGTGACCATGGTAAGTAATTTATTTCCCTCAAGGCTACAATAAAAAATGAATGAAACATAATTTTCTTCTTGAATCATTTTCTGTGAATGCTGAGATCTGAACTCAGATCCTCATGTTTGTGAAGCAAACATTTTGCTCACAAAAGAGCCTTGCTAATTCAGTATTCCATATATTATGTACAGCTCACCTTAACTTTGCTTTGACAGAAATCTTCATGTTTTTATACTTTTTAGCTTATCACATTTTACATGCTATTTTCTTCCACTCATAATTCTCACTCTTCTAATTTTTATTTTAACAGATATCCTTGTACTTCTATTGTTGGGATGTCATAAATAATTAATAGTACAACATCTTCCCTTGTGAAACTCATAATGCATATATATACACCAGCACATATGACTCAAGGTCCTCTGCATTCTGGCTTTAATTAAGTGTGCATTATATTTTTATATACTTGATTTTTCTGGGACATATTTTCTTGCTTTTAGTTTTGAAATTATTCTGCACTTCAAGACCAGTTCATTTTAGGTATAAAAAAAATAAATAAACACACAGAAAAGTTCTGGAGCATACATTCACTCAGTTTGGTTTAAACCTGTCTTCTGTCTTGATTGATGCTAAAAGAAACGTCTTCATTGTTTGGTCTTTTATTTACATATTTTTATTCATCTATTTATTTTACGTTCCATCCTCCACCATCCACAGCAGGCGTTCTTTTAAATTCAAAGCCTTCACATACTACATCTTAATATCTATACCAGCCTAATTAGATGTCACTATTTTTTCAATTGCATTGTGTTGCTTATTTCCTCTGAAACCTCTAATATCTATGACTAAGTCACTATATTGCAATGTTTTTATAATACAACTTTTCTGTTTCTTCTACATTATCACTAACTGGAAGATAGTTTAGCCAATGGAGAATAAATACTGTAAATAGGCAAAGAACATTCTCTTTCTTGTCTTACTTTGATTTTAATTATAATTTAAATTATTTTAATGTTTTTTAAATTAAAACTATAACATCACTTTCCCTCTTCTCTTTACTTTTTTCTTTTTTTTTGGGGTTTATTTTTTTAATTAGCCTAATCCATGGTTGTTAAGCCACAATATTTTACACACACACACACACACACACACACACACACACACACACACACACACATAAAGTGTTTTCAGGGATATCCAGTGTTAATCACACTGAGTAAACCATGATTCCGGATGTATTCTCTCAGACTGTTTCTGTCTTCATCTCTAGATAGTATTCTTGGCACATTATTCAGCTCCAAATTCCTATTATTTGTAGTACTTGGATGGACAGAATATATGAAAATAAATAAAATACTTTGTGTAAAAGCATATTTATTTGGAAGCATTTCTTCTTGAAAGACTGATTCTTCTCTTCCACTGACATTATAAAAGTACCCAAAATAAAAGAAATTCAAAGTCACAATACAGTTTCAAAAACCAAGAATTACAACCCTGTGCATATCTGTGATGTGTCATATGAAGCATATATTCATAATCCCCAGTTTTACTGACTCCTTCTAAAGAAAGCCCATCTTTGAAAATAGGGTTGATTAAGCTTTTATTATCATTATGCTTTTGTTGGTTTGTTTGGGGTTGTTGTTGTTGAGACATGTTCTGGATAAGTATCCCAGGCTGACCTCAGATTCACTGTGTTGTCCAAGCTAGTTTCTTTTTTTTCTTTTTTTTTTTTTTTTTTTTTTTTTTTTTTTTTTTTAAAAAAAAAAAAAAAACAACACAGTAAAAAGAATTTAAAATGTGGAAGAGTTAACAATGTCTTCTTCAAAAATTGTTCCCATTGTCTTGCTCATTACCTTTCAAAGTGATGAACTCTTTTTTTGATGTATGTGTGTACAAAAATATAAACACAATCTGTCAAGACTTTTTAAATTGTTATACACTTATAAGATTTCAGAGCTGACAATTTTGCATAACTAATTATAAGCTCTTTCTTCAGTTAGGCTAGTTTGGACAGCCATTTCTAGGATACACTTTTCTAGGTCTGATACTTATAATCTTTCTACTCCATTTTTATGCATGTTCTCTGATCCTTAGGTCAGAGAGCAGTTGTGTTTCAAATACAGTCTGGAATCTTCAAAATTCATTGTTCCTGGCATAGTGTTCAGTTGTTGTTTTAAGTAAATGATCACTTTTGCTGTATAGAAGATTTTTAATGAGAGGTGACCTAAACTCCTCTGTGAGTATAAGGGCAAATTTTAGACTATATTTAAAAATTGTAGTCAACTAGTACAATGGCATTAGTAGATTCTCTTATAAGATCCAGTACCTCATTAGCGGTGGATAATTGATTAGATTTCTATTATCAGGATTTTTTTTCCTTTTGTTGATTAGTCACTGAATCCAATTAGGTACATCTTGGTTACTACCAGGATATGAATGCCACTCTTGTGCCTTTAGGGATATTATTGCCATGTTGATTGTTCTTGAGGTTCATAGGCAACATAGTCTTGTGTCATAGTTGTGTTGTATATTTGGTAATAGCATCTTAATTTCAAACTTTGAGAGACAACTAAGGAAAATACCAATGGCTTATACCATTTGGGGAGTCACACAGACTACCTAGACTATGGCGTTTTGAAAGAAAATTGCCCCCAAAGACAGTGGCACTATTAGGAGGTGTGGCCATGTTGGAGTAGATGTGGCCATGTTGGAGGAATGTGACAATGTTAGACAGAGTATGTCACTGTGGGGGTGGCTTTGAGGTCTCCTAAACTCAAGCTATGCCCAGTGTCATGGGTTACCTACTGTTGCAGGTGAGTCAAAATGTAGAATTCTCCGTTCATTCTCAAGGTTCATGCCTGCTGGCATGACACCATGTTTCTCTCCATGATGACAATGGTTTAAATTTCTGAAATTGAAAGTTAGTATCAATTAACTGTTTTTCTTTATAAGAGTTGCCATGGTCATGCTGTCCCTATATAGCAATAGAAACCTTAATTAGATTGTGGATTGATTATCATTTCCTTAACAGACAAAATTCATGCTCAAATGATGAATATTTGATCATTTCTTCCACTTCTGTTCTTATATTAAGAACACAGAAAGACACACTCTGCTACCCAAGCCAAAGCTTCATCGATGTTGGGTTTTTCTGCTCAGAGGCAGTACTATAGCCCTTCTTCCTTGATCAACAATGCCTTCTTGTCACCTTCCTCCTTCTTCCTCTGTTTAAGGCCAGTTTTCAATAACTAAATATCATCTTTTTATTTAATTTTTTAAAAGTCTTAACTTAACCTTGCTTCTCTGCAGAAAGTGAAGTTTAATGAATTTACTTGTTAAGGACTTTTCTGGAAATGATTTTTATGACACTGCTTACCTTTATTCCTCTCATTTTCACTTCTGCAACAGTCTACTAATACTTCTCAGTAGGCTTTAGGTGAGAATCTCTCCTTTGCTTAGCATAGAGAATGAACTCACACATATATACCTCATTCAATTCTCTGCTAGTTCATATATTCTATTCCTCTTATTGTAGTTATAATCTTCAACTTATGAATTCCAGATATAGAGTGCCACTTGGAAATTAGATATGTGGGAGAAAATATGCTGATGTTATTCAAGAAATCTGTGTGGTTGATTTCTACCCAAATGTGATTAATTTCTCTTATGTGGTCATTAGCCCAGCCAGAACTTTGATGATACTTTGAATTCAAAGTAATTGAAGATATGACTCATGACTTAATGATTTGTCTTACCATTTTAAATAATGTATTTTAGCAAGCAAGCCATACTAAGGGCATAGATATGTACTTTTGTTTGGTTACAGGTGTGTGTGAGGCATGCATTACATGCACAATTTTGGCAAACTCTAAAAAGTAAGCTGATATATTCCTTTTATGGGAAATAGATCATGCCACGCAAGAAAGTATTTAATCAACAGTGATTAGTGGTATTCTTTAACTTAGAGGAAGTGTTCTAAGACCTCTTATAGTTCTCTAATCACCAACTTCCCATCATTTGCTTTAATTGATGTTTTTTTGTGAAATCTTGAAATCTCTATTTCCATTGCTCTCACTCACCACAAAGACATTTATTCCTTCAATTTCATTTATGCTATTATCTAACTCTGATAACTATCTTAATATTCCCTGATTCTTTAAGAAACATTTTGAAAAAGGGTCTCTATTAAAACAAAACAAAACAAAACAAAAAACAAAAACATTCATGATGTCTTTCAAGTCACTCTGAAGGTCATGCAAACTTTCAGTTTGCCATGCTTTTTCCTCTGCTCCCTGAGAGGCTGGACTAGTAACAGGCCTGTGCTATCAGGGTCAGTTCTCTCTATTCTTAGATACCATCTTTTATCAAGAATTTAAATTTATCCCTTCTACATTTTTATTTTAAATGCCTTTTGTCTTCAGGAACAGACTATTTGATAATGCACAAATATCAGTCATATGTATTCTTGTGTGATGCTTCTACTTTCCCCAATATATCCAACTTCCACCTGGCCCTCTTCATCTGGATAAAGTGTCTAGAAGTCATTATGTTGAATATAAAGCCTTAATTTTACCTCTCAACACATTTCTAAAATTTTGAGATTTTCAAGCTATCTTTGTTTAAGAACATGTTTACTTCAGTGAATAATCAGCGGATAAGGCATGTTTACCTTAGATAATATAAATTTTTAGATAATATAACCTATGTTTAATCAATTCAATGCTTAAAAGTAAAGGTTAATCTACTTTATAGAGTTTATTAAAAATTTGGACACATGTAAGAAACCACATGCATGAATAGACATGTTTTGTTTTGCTTCACTTTTTTGTTGGAATATTTTTTACCAACATATCTGCAAAGTTATTCCAACAAATGTTTTCTTTTTTTTATTATGAATAAAGAAGTCACATTTTCTATCCCTGTACATCCTTAATCAAGTTCGCTTCCCCCTCCCACCACATCAGGTCATTCTTTCTTCTCCACATACCCTCATCCCCGCCGTGGGCAGGCAAGCCCAAGGTCCCAAGGTCTCAATATTGCTTAGTTCAGCCTCCACTCCTGGAAAATCCAGTTTTATCCCTCCAACATCAAGACTGAGTCAGGTGTTCCTCTAGGGGTAGTAGGATCCAAGGTGTCAGTCTAAGGAGTTTCTGATGTTTCCGATCCCAAGCTGTTCCGTGGTTGTGGTTTGCAGGTTGGGCATGCTTTGCTCTTTGTTTTGTTTTCTTTTTGTTTTTGTTTAGAGTCTACTCATGAGTGAGTACATTCCTGGCTTATTTTTCTGGGTTTGTGGTACCTCGCTCAGGAGGATATTCTCCAAATCCATCCATTTGCCTACAAATTTTAGGATATCATTTTTTCTTACTGCTGAATAGTACTCTATTGTGTAGATGTACCACAGTCTGTTAATCCATTCTTCAACTGAGGGACATCTAGGTTGTTTCCAGGTTCTTGCTATTACAAATAATGCTACTATGAACATGGCTGAGCTAATGCCATTGGAGTGTGACTGTTTGTCTTTTGGATATACACCCAGAAGTGGTATTGCTGGGTCCTTGGACAGATTGATTCTCAGTTTTCTGAGAAACCGCCATACTGCATTCCAGAGTGGCTGAACAAGCTTACACTCCAACCAACAATGGAAGAGTGTTCCCCTTGCTCTGCAACCTCTCCAGCATAGGCTGTCATCTGTGTCTTTTATCTTAGCCAATCTGACAGGTGTCAGGTGGTATCTCTAAGTTGTTTCGATTTGCATTTCTCTGATGGCTAAAGATGTTGAGCACTTATTCAAGTGCTTTTCAGCCATTCATAATTCTTTTGCTGAGAATTCTCTTTTTAGTTCTGAACCCAATTTTTTGATTGGGTTATTCAAGATTTTAAGCTCTAGTTTCTTGAGTTCTTTATGTATCTTAGAGATCAGTCCTCTATCACTTGTAGGGTTGGTGAAAATCTTTTCCCATTCTGTGGGCTGTCGTTTAGTCCTATTGACAGTGTCTTCTGCTTTAAAGAAGTTTGTCAGCTTCAGGAGATCCCACTTATTGATTGTTGATCTTGGTGTCTGGAAGGCAGCAATTAAACTAAGACACAGATATCAATTACTAAGTAAACGTAGCCAAAATACCAACAAGATTATGTATGAACCAATAATCATTTGAGAAGAAATTAAACAGTAAAAAATAAATGCAAAATTGAAAGAAAGTTTTAAGGCCTTTTGTCCACTATACATCTAATCCCTCTTTATCTTTATGCTTCTAGCTGTACAATTTGAAGGAAGGCTAGAGTATATGAGTATTTTTAACTGAATGTACAATAGGCACAATTTCCATTCTGCTTAAGGAGTAAATAAAGGAACATATTTAAAGCGAGGCAATGATGAGAAGGCAGCATTATAATTTTAAAAATGTATATTTAGTATTAAATTGAAGATTTTTATTGTATTATGGGTAACTTCTATTGCTAACAGGAAATTAATGAGAAAATTATGTATATATAGTTTCATTATGTATACTAATATGCCAAATGCATGTTTAAATTCCCTGGGTCATTATAAGCTTCTTAGTTTGTCTTATAAGCATCATTATACTGTAATTCTTGTTAATTGAATAAATTCTCAATTTTTTTATTTTTAAATTATACTAAAAATTTGAGATATATGTTGTACTTAAAGTATATCATCATTTAAATTGCTTTAGTGTCATGTGACAGCAGTTTGCATTTGAAAGTCATTTTCTATAAGAGAAAAAGTAAAATACAAATTAAGATAATACTTTATGCAGTAGTGGATTTTGACAAGGTTATTTCAATGATAGCATCCCTTCTCATTACTTTTCAATTGTTTTAAATATTTGCTAATTAATTTAGTACATGTTTGAAAACAAGCAACCATAAAATTTTCTTAAAAACATATCTTTACCTTCTATAAGGCAAAGGACGCTGTCAATAAGACAAAATGACAGCCTACAGAATGGGAGAGTATCTTCATCAACTCTACATCTGGTAGAGGACTGATTTCTAAAATATAGAGAGAACTCAAAAAACTAGAGGCCAAAAAAACCAAATAATTTAATTTAAAAATTGGGGTTCAGAGCTAAAAAGTGAATTCCTAACAGAACTTCAAAGTACTGAACAACATAAAAAGAATTGCTTAACATCCTTAGCCATCAGAGAAATGCAATTCAAAACAAATCTGAGACACCATCTCATACCTGTAAGAATGGCTAAGATCAAAAACACATATAATAGCATGTGCTGGAGGGGATATGGAACAAAGGGAATACTCCTCAATTGCTAGTGGGAGTGTAAACTTTTACAGTCATTTTGGAAATCAGTATGATGGGTTCTCAGAAAACTGGGAGTCTATCTATTCAATGATCCAGCATTGTCACTACTGGGCTTATACCCAAAGGATGCACATTGTCTACCTCAACTATGTTCATAGCAGCATTATTTGTAATAATCAAAACCTGGAAACAACCTAGATGTCCCTCAACTGAAGAATGGATTAAAAAATTGTGGTACATTTACATAATGAAGTTCTACTCAACAGTTAAAAGAATGGCATCCTAAATTTTGTAAGCAAATGGATGGATTTGGAAAGTATCATTCTGAGTGAGTTAACACAATCCCAGAAAGATAGATGTAGTATGTACTCACTCATAAGTGGCATTTGAACATAAAGTGAAAAATAACCAGGCTGTAAACACAACCTCCAAATAGCTAAGGAACTAGAGAAATTTAAGAGAGACATCCAGAGCACTGAGTTTCATTCAATCATTAATATCTGTATATTCCAAAGCTTAATAAAACTTATTATTTAGTATTATCTTGTAATTATTAACCTTTTTGGAATATTATTCACAATGAAATTAAATTAATCATACCTAGAAAATAAAATTCTATAATTTGGAACAGTACAAAAAGACTTGAAAGTAGAGTATGTAAATTGGAGACATTAAAGGGCATATATGTACATGTTCACCTATGGGAAAGAATTAAAATGGTTAATAGAGTAAAATAATGGGATTAATCAAAAGGGGGATAGAGCCAAGATGACTAATAAATAAAGGGTGGAAACTGCATTTGGAAATTAAACTTTAGTGTTACATGAATCAGTAGAACAACCTTTATTTAGAATTATTAATTATGTGTTTCAAAGGAATCAGGGCAGGTAATTGTCAATGTGCCAGATCCAAAGAAAATGATAAAAAATCTTCAGTATTAAGATTCATCTAACACATATAATATAAATATCATCAAATATGTATTTGTGTCTATATTGATATAAATGGAAAGTGTAAATATATAAATTACTTGCCCATTAAAATATAAGAAATTCTTTTTAATTATAATTCTATGTAGTGTTTTGTATCTTTAAGTGTTTTTGATACATTGTCAAAATTATTATTTATAAAATTACCATTCTTATTTAATCTGTAGCTAATAATGGTTAATAACAATAAGAAAAGTCCATCACTGCATTGCATTTTATTCTTTAATATCTCTGACAGCTCAGAAGGAACACTCTCTTTCCTTTTTTTATTATTATTATGAACAGAGAAGTCACACTTCCTATCCTTGTATATCCTTATTCAAAGTCCTTTGCCCCTCCCACCACATCAAGTCATTCTCTCTTCGACACAACTCCCCATGCCCCCCCCCCAGGCAGGCAGTCCCAAGGTCCCAAGGTCCCACTGTCCCAATATTGCTTAGTTCATCCTCCACTCCTGGCTGATCGAGTTTTCTCCCCTCAACCTCAAGACTGAGTCAGGTGTTCCTCTAGGGAGAGTGGGATCCCAGGAGTCAGTCCAAGGTGTTTCTGATCCCAAGCTTTTCAGTGGTTGTAGTTTGCAGCTTGGGCATGCTTTGCTTTTTGTTTTTTTTGTTTTTATTTATTTATTTTGTATTTATCAAGAAAAACAGTAAAATGAATTTAAAATGCTGAAAAGTTAACAATAACTATAAAGAAGATAAAAATCATAAGCATGACTTATCAAGGGTGATAATGCAAATAAGATTGCTACACATATATTTACTTTGTGTTCAGCTTTCCCTCTGAATTTTTTTTTCCATCCCTGTATATCTTTATTCAAGGTCCCTTCCCCCTCCCACCACATCAGGTCATTTTTTCTTCTCTGCAACTCCCCATCCCCTAGTTTGTTTGTTTTGAGTCCACTTATGAGTGAGTACATCCCCTGCTTATCTTTCTGGGTTTGTGATACCTCGCTCAGGAGAATATTCTCCAAATCCATTCATTTGCCTGCAAATTTTAGGATGTCATTTTTTTCTTACTGCTGAGTTGTACTCCATTGAGTAGATGTACCACAGTTTGTTAATCCATTCTTTAGTTGAGGGGCATCAAAGTTGTTTCTAGGTTCTTGACATTACAAATAGCACTGCTATATTGCTGGGTCCTTGGGGAGATTGATTCTCAATTTTCTGAGAAACTGGGACACTAAGCTATAGACTGCCAAAGGTGCCAGGGGAATCATTCATACTTTAGCAATGACATCAGTAAATTCAAGAACTCACTTAATAGGAGGCCCCATCATTGTTCTTGGACTCCTTTGAAGCTGTGTCTTCGACTTCCGTAGCTCATCTCTCACATGCATTAATATTTTTCCTCCCATTTCGAGCAAGTACTTCCTTCTAACTTTGTTCTGGGAATAATCCAAAGTGTAGTTAGTTGCAGTGTACTGAATGTCTTCTGTGAATATGAAATTATATATGTTACATCAATTTCAATCATTGAGAAAATCACAGAGAAATTTTTCTATTCTCTCAATTTTACAGAAAAAGAATTATTTGGGAGGCACTTTTGATCTATACATTCTGTCCTAACTTTCATAACTACTCATGTGTAACCTAAATTTCCAATAACCTGTCAGAATAAGATTTAGTGAGAGTGAAGAATTAGTCCAACTCTTCTTCAGATGGCATTCATTATTGAATTATTTTGACTTTCCATATGGCATTTCTACTATATTAAAGTTTTTTAACTGCCACTATTTATCTTAAGGCTGTTCTATGAATTACACAAAGTTTAACAGTATCCCAACTTCTATATATTATTTACATGATCATAGTAACTTTTCTACTTACAAGATAATACTGCTAGAAATATCTCAAGTGAGTGCCAAAAATCCTTGTGGATTTTCTTTTCTTTTTCTTTTTTTTCTTTATTTATTTTGTATTTATCAAGAAAAACAGTAAAATGAATTTAAAATGCTGATAAGTTAACAATATCTATGAAGAAGATAAAAATCATAAGCATGATTTATCAAGGGTGATAATGCAAATAAGATTGCTACACATATATTTACTTTGTGTTCAGCTTTCCCTCTGAATTCTTTTTTTCATCCCTGTATATCCTTATTCAAGGTCCCTTCCCCCTCCCGCCACATCAGGTCATTTTTTCTTCTCCACAACTCCCCATTCCCTCCCTGGGCAGGGAGCAGACAGTCCTATGGTCCCACTGACCCAATAATGTTTAGATCAGTCTCTACTCCTGGCAAATCCAGTTTTGTCCCCCCTCCCTCAAGAGTGAGTCAGGTGCTCCTATAGTTGGAGTGGAATCCGAAGGGTCAGTCCAGGGTATTTCTGATCCCAAGCTGTTCAGTGGTTGTGGATTGCAGCTTGGGTATGCTTGGCTTTTTTTCTTGTTTGTTTGTTTAAAGACCACTAATGAGTGAGCACCTCCCCTGCTTATCTTTCTGAGTTTGTGATACCTT
>PVIH01017558.1:23836-41501 GCA_004025045.1 Sigmodon hispidus
TCTTACTGCTGAGTAGTATTCCATTGTGTAGATGTACCACAGTTTGTTAATCCATTCTTCAGTAGAGGGACATCTAGGTTGTTTCCAGGTTCTTGCTATTACAAATAATGCTGCTATGAACATAGTTGAGCTAATACCTTTGGAGTGTGAATGTGCCTCTTTAGGGTATACACCCAGAAGTGGTATTGCTGGGTCCTTGTGGATTTTCAAAAGGCTTGACAACACATCCTCAATGTAGAGAATATATAAATTCTATAAAAGATTTAGTTCCTCAAGTATGAAGACTGCAAATACGGTTGTGTCTTTTTCTTCAGGCATTTTTATGGTCATTGGAAAACTATCAGAGCTCATTAAGGAAAATATCTGTAAAGAAAAAAACAAATTCTTAAACTTAAAAAATAAAGTAAACAGTCAAACATATATTTAAAACATCATTATACTTTTCTCACAGGGGAGATACCATGATCAAGCAAGTGGTTTTTCCATGACGAGGCTCACCCATTGCACTTGGGATGTGTTGACTCCTGTGATTTCCCCAAATAGGGGAAACTCTTAATTTGTGGCAGTAGTCGGGGACTGGGTTTCTGCTCTACCCTAAAAAAATCATAAATAGGCCTGTAGAAATAATACAGTTGTTAAAAGCACTGGCTGTTCTACCAACATATATAGATTAGATTTTCAGCATCCATGTGGTGACAACCATATTCAACTAGTGTTTTAAAGGGGTTGATGCTTTCTTCTGGTCTCTTTTGATACATAACTTGTACATGTTACACAGATATGCACATAAACACAATTCCATTATGCAAAAAAAATAAAATGTAATACTATTTATATACTTATCAATTTGCCTATTGAATTTTCATAACTATTACTATATAATTGCATTTTTTTCTGTTTTGTAAACCAATGATTTCTACTAGGTAAATATTATAGTAGGATATCTCAATTTTGTGTTTTGTTATTGTTTGGTTTAAGCTAAAAAAATCTTTGAATTTTATAATAAAGATTTAATATAATAAATATTTTTAAATTACTAAATTAGTATGAGATCAGAAAAAAGCATCAATTGGAGATATTTATGATTTTTGCTCATATTCTGAATATCACAATCTCTTTTCATAAGGTATGTTCTTATATAACAACTGGCATAACTTTTTAAAACACACAGTCATTTTCACTGCTGTTTATGAAAATAAAATGATAAATCCCTAGAAAAGTAGGTGTACTTAAACTTGAATTCTTGTGAGTTATGAATTTTGTAGAACAGCTAGGAGTAAAATCCATAAAATAGCAATCTTAAAAAAAATCCATAAAATAACTGCATCCAAATAAAATTTCATCAATTTCTTCATACTTAAAAAGTAATAATGTCATTAAATTCATCAATAAAATGTGCTTCAATGTTTTCATTGTATTCATGAGACAAACTCAGCATTATTTTCTCACTATAAGATCATTGCATTTGTTCTCTATTTTTAAAAACCTAAGATTTTATATCCTCATAGAAATTGATATGTTAGGAGTGCTGTCAGGATGTAATTGCAAAAGTATGTATTTTTTATTTCTTTATGTATTTTATTTTTATTTTTGATATTTTTAGGTTTTTGCTGTTTCATATTTTCTTTTTTATTATGAATAAAGTCTTAATTTTTATCCTTGTATCCCCTTGTTCAAACTCTCTTCCCCCTCTTGCCCCTCCCAGTCATTCTCTCTTCTCCCCATCTCCTTATCTCCTCCCTAGCAAGAGTAGGAGGTCCCAAGGTTCCAAGGTAGCTTAGTTCAGCATCCACTCCTGGAAAATCCGCTTTCCTCATTCCAGCATCAAGACAGGGTCAGATATTCCTCTGGAGGGAATGGATTCCAAGGTGCCAATCCAAGGTGCTTCAGATCCCAAGCTGTTCAGTGGTTGTGGTTTGCAGCTTGGGAATGAGTTGCTTTTTGTTTAAAGTCCACTAATGAGTGAGTACATCCCCTGCTTATCTTTCTGTGTTTATGATACCTCGCTCAGGAGGATATTTTCCCATCCAATCATTTGTTTGAAAATTTTAGGATATCATTTTTTTCTTACTGCTGAGTACTACTCCATTGTGTACATAGCAAGAATGTGGAAACAACCTAGATGTCCCTCCACAAAAGTATATTCCATTTATTAAAAATTTGCTTTGAAATCCATTCAAGAGTACATTTGATAGCCACTGTGTATGTTTTGTATATTTGTCATTAAAAAACAAAGATAGCAAAAATTAGGGAAACTATTTCTTGTATTTGATTAAGTATTTGATTAATATCAAATATTTGTTTTGGCATGAAGTTTGATATATTGATACAAATTTAAAATTATTTTTCTTTTATGTTATATAGCTTTCTACTCTTACTTAGGGTATTGTGCTTATATATCTTATTTAAAAGTGTAATGTATAATTAAGTTATGAAATTATCATTAATATATAATAATCAAGCTTGTAGTCATATTAGTTATATATTAGACAGATATATGACTTTAAAAACTTCAAAAACCTGTAGAATATGGCATTTAAGATGTTTAATAACCAAAGATTTTTGTGTCAATGACATACAACTGCTTCTGTCAGCACCAACTCTTCCAGTATATAAATGACAAACATATTGAGAAAGAAATTAGGAAAACTTTACTTTTTCATATTGCCTTAAAAATAAAACATCTTGTTATAGCTATAATTGACAAAATAAAAAAGTTACATAGTAAAAAGTTTTAAATATTAAAGAAAGAAAAAATGAAGACATAAGAATTCTGAAAAGACTCTCGTAAACATCAATCAGTTGGAAATATTTTGAAAATCACCATCCTATTAAAAGCAGTCTACTTATTCCATAAATATCCATCATCATTTTAAAACATTCTTCAGAGATATTGAAAAAAATATCTTCAACCTCAAGGGACACATGAACTCAGTATACCTAAAACAATCATAAATGATAAAAGAACTGCTGGATATAAGACTATCCTTGCTGTCAAGTTGTACTATAAAACAATATTTATAAAACCAACTTTGTATAGACATAATAAATACATATGTTCTTTAAGAGAACAAATTTGAAGCCCCAGACACATCATTACAGCTTTATGGACATTTGATCATTATGCCAGAACTACACTGTGGAAAAAACATAATCCAAAACTGGAACTGGATAAACTGCTATTGCAGGAGAATAAAAATAAATATAAATTTATTACTCTGCATAAAACTAAACTCCAAATGAATCAAAGACCTCAACATAAGATTAGACAACCTGAATTTGAATAAAAATAGCATTGATTTATTAGAAAAGAAAATGACTTTCTGGACAGAACCATGATATCAGAGGCATTAAGAGTAACAATTAACATGGAACCTCATGAAGTTAAATGATTTGTGCAGCAAAGAACACCATTGTACCTGCAGAGGAAAATTACAGAATAAAAAAAATTTTCCAATTAAGCAACTAATGGATGGTTTGTAACTATAATATACAAACAACTGAAATAAATGAACATTAAGAAATTAAATATCCCAATTAAAAATGGGGTTTAGAACTAAACTGACTTCTCAAGACATACAAGACAACTGGCTGAGTAACACTTAAAAATGTCAATTGGAAACAAATTACCATGGAAATAGAAATTTAAAAACTGAGATTTTATCTTATCCCATTAAGAATGGCCACAATTAACAAAATGAACCACAATAGATGATACAAAAATGTGAGAAAAGGGGAACAATGATTTACAGAGTAGATGGAATCATGACATTAATTACATTCTCAGTCTTTTTTTTTAACTTGTGCTTGTGTGTCTGTCTTTCTGTATGTATGTATATATTATATATCTATAGTGAAAATGTAGTAAACAGGGACTATTCAAAATTATCCAGATAGATCCTTTTCTTGACATATAATCCCAGATAGGCATCTGATGGTTCTAGAAGGATTTTATAGATTAACAAGGACAATCTTTCAGATTCATGACATAGCACACTAAGCATTACTTATGTCTCTATGATAAGGCTTAGGAAATTAAATATCTATTTTTTTAAATTAAATACCATTTTGACTCTGAGTTAAGTTAACAAAACTATTCTTGTATTTTTACTGATGGAATTGACATTTAACAATGACATTAATGGTAGTTTAAATATGATGTGCTGATGCTGAAGCAAAGCAGTACAGCCATAAAGAGAAGCCATTTCACTATGATGCAAGTCATGGCATGTAACTCAGTTTCTTAAACAAAAATTAAATAATCTTATGTAGTTACTTACTTTAATTTTAATTGCTAAAAGTATTAAATAATGTGTAACTTATGTATCTTAGTAATTGTATAAAATTTATGTTCTAATTACTTTCATTTCACTTAACCTGAAAAAAAGAAAACTGTTTTTAAACCCTCCATCCATATTTATACAAAAGCTACCCTATTACTATAAAAGCATATAAGTATGAAAATAGATTTAATCATTTGACAATAATCATAAAACACAATTTTTAAGGTAAAAATTTTCATTGATTTTTTTTGTAGTTATTTTTTTATGACAATAGAGATTTTCTTTCCAAATACAATTTGTGTGAATTTGAGTCATGCATTTAATATCATGTACTGTATTCACTTACTCTTGGTAAGTAAGACTAGCCTTACTTGATTTTTTATATCACCCTTACACAAACCAAATATTCACATTAAGAATAACAAAAGGAAAAATCTCTAAAACTGAACAACTAAGAACAATAATCAAGAATGAGCTTTTACACATTGTTCTCATATTGCAATCTGTGAAATGTGACATAGTGTTATTCCTGTCATTGTCAACAACTGAGTAACAAAGTGATTTTAAAAAGTCAGAATATTTATTAATGTGTCTAAGCAACTATTGTATGTGTATTTGGTAATATTTCTTTGTGACAAACAAGATGTTTATTTTATTTTGTTTTAATCATATATATAATGAGTACCATGGAAAAATTTAATAGTATATATCTATGACTTTTTAAGTGAATCATTTTGTACCATTCATCTGGCAACTATACATGACAAAGCTTATATGTATTTCATATATTCATATAGTCATGCATTAAATGTAAAAATGAATATTTACATAATTATTATCTTTTCCTTAGTAAACAGACTTATTAATATCCTAGCTATGCTAATCCAAGGTTTTTTAATTGTGGCTACATGTGTTCAAGTAAAATAATTACAAAAACAGGGCCAGATGCCCACCTAAGCCTTTCAAACCTCTTAAGCACCAAGCAAGAAAAGTCATGTTGATTGTCTTTGGATTGTGCACTTTATTTCACACAAACCAAATTATGCATTTTTGAGAGCATCATGGCATTTATTAATTATCCCAGCTGAATTCTCAATTCAGCAAATGGCACCTTGCACAGTGGTGCCATGTCAGACAGGAACTTTGACTAGGAAACAAATGTCAGTGTGGTGAGGAGCCTGCTGAGTGTTTAATAACTACAAATGAAGTGCACTGTTAGTGTTATAAAGCATCATTCCATCACCCAGTAGGTTTCTTTTGTAAGTAAAGATAAAATGACTTGGACAATCTGTACTGAATCCATCAACATTGACTGTAAAAGCTCCAGAGAAAGCAAAACTCCTTCACATAGAGTAGATGCCAGAGAAGAAAGAGTAAAAATGACATCATCTAAAAATATATTTAAAAAATCATTGAGATTTAATCACTGATTGAACATTATTATTATTTTAGAATGTGATTATAGTCACATATGATTTTGACAATAACAAATAGGCTGTGGATGATGTAGAGAAGCTGGAGTGGTGTATACATATATACTCCAGTCTCTGTTCTTAACTTCTTCAATATTCACATTGAATAAAATTGCTATTGTTACAGTATTAAGGAATATGACCTACAAGCAATGGATAAATTATGAGAGTGTACTTTTATGGACAAGTTAATGAGGGACTTGGATATCTATCCCAGGAATAAATTCCTAATGAATGGATGGGTCTGGTAGCCATCCTCTCACAAAACTCCAATATTCAGCATCAGATGTCATACTACAACTAGAATAAACTGTGGTATATCTACACAATGGAATACTACTCAGCAGTAAGAAAAAATGATATCCTAAAATTTGAAGGCAAATGGATGGATTTGGAGAATATACTCCTGAGCAAGGTATCACGAACTCAGAAAGATAAGTAGGGGATGTACTCACTCATTAGTGGTCTCTAAACAAACAAACAAGAAAAAAGCAAAGCATGTCCAAGCTGCAAACCACAACCACTGAACAGCTTGGGATCAGAATCACCCTGGACTGACCCTTTGGATCTCACCCCACCTAGAGGAACACCTGACTCATTCTTGAGGGAGGGGGGACAAAACTGGATTTGCCAGGAGTGGAGACTGAACTAAGCTTTATTGGATCAGTGGGACCATGGGACTGTCTGCAACCTGCCCAAGGAGGGGATGGGGAGTTGTGGAGAAAGAAGGGGTGACCTGATGTGGCAGGAGGGGGAAGGGACCTTGAATAAGGATATACAGGGATAGAAAAAAAAATCCAGAGGGAAAGCTGAGGACAAAGTGATTTTATGTGTAGCAAATTATTTGCATTATCACCCTTGATAAGTCATGCTTATGATTTTTATTTTCTTTATAGTTATTGTTAACTTATCAGCATTTTAAATTCAATTTACCGTTTTTCTTGATAAACACAAAATAAATAAAGAGAAAAAAAAAGAAATACTGCAAGCATGTGAAAGATTCAGTGTAGTTTATGTCCGTTTGAAAGTGGAGAGCAGCCTGTGAAAGCTGAGAACATGACTGGGAGGCAATAAGAAACAATGATTGAGTCATGCAACAGTATGGAATTGAGTTCTGCTAAGGAGACACATTGTTCTAAAAGTAAAATTTTCCACAGTTCTCTGGATGAAATATTAACTGTGCTTGATGCCTTTCCACCACGTGAAAGGCACAGAGACCTAGCTAATCCCGCTGAGAATATTATCTGTAGATTAGTGACTAATAGTTAATAAATATGTGCTATTTTGAGTTATATTATTTAGTAATTTTTTCTCATTGTTATAAGAAAACCATAAAAACCCTTATTAATAAAATAGAGGGTTGTTGTGGATTCATAGTTTTGGAGTTTTCACTTTCAGATGCTTGAACCCATTAATTTGGGCCTGTGGGAGTGCTTCATGAAGGAACTACAATGGCAGTGTACAATTCCTGTCTTTAACCAGGCTTCCTCCTGTTTTCTGACAAAGTTTCTTCATTTCTAGTATATCATGATGAGAACAAAACAAATAATTCCATGAACAGTAATTTAAGCATATACACAGGACTACTACTAGTCTTCAAATCCCTATAGCATTATGGTGGGGACTCAGCCTTTGAAAGATATTTAACCCCAAACTTTAGCATGAACCAATATTTATAAGAGTAAGTTTGTACCATTAGGCTAATGCAACATCTATTATTAGGAAACTCATATGAATCCCCCACCACCAGCACACTTGCTAATTATTTGTAGTTCTCTTACTGTGTATATAATGTGACTTGGCCTGGTGGAAATCTACAAAAATTATCTGCTTCCCAGATGGATGTCAGAAATAACTTCACTCAAGTTTAGCTTGATGAGCAAAAGAGTTCATTGTCTTTATAATGAAGCTGGAACTAAGGTGAATCTCAAGCAGCTTTATTATATTAAAGCCCTACCTGAGCATAAATTATATGAGTCCTTAGTCTAGTTAACTTTCTGCCTCTTCAATACTTGAGAACTGTCAAGATCAAGATCATGTGCATGTAAGCCAGGATCTTGTATAGTATGATGTTTGTAGGAGGATATGGGTGCTGGAATCCAGGTGAGTTTTGGATGACCTTCACTTTCCTGTCTCTGTGAAGGAATGTTAAATATGTATGATGACAGGAGGGTCTCCCTTCAGTGATCACAGCTTATCTAGCAGCCCAAGTTTCCCCTTAGGAGTTTTTGCTGAAGGTTAAAGGTAAAAATATTTAGTTCTAACTAACAGGCAACAACAGTGCTAGGAATTACTGATCATAGGCATGCTTGGTTGGAGAATCGTTTACATTCATTTACTGTGCAAGCTAAGTAGCCACTGAGTTAATGGGAGTGAAAAGGCCACTAAGGACTAATTTGTTAAACATGGCAACCATATTGTTGCTTAAGCCACTCTGCCACCCTACCAGGATGTCAGTGACCTTTGCTGGAAAAATTATTTTCTTATGGTCTGCATGAGAAACTTGTAGTTAATTTATACTGACCTACTTCTCCAAAGACCAATTCCGCACAATTCATGAAAGTCATGAAAAGTGCAATGTCATAGACGCAAAATGCTTATGTTAGTGTGGCCACCTAAGTTTATGATTATTATGTCATGTTTATTTATTATCTATCACCTATCTATCTATCATCTATCTATCTATCTATCTATCTATCTATCTATCTATCTATCTATTTTAAGCAGACATTTGAGGTTTCAGTGAAATGAAATATTATCTCTGCTAGATATTCAATCTCCCCAAGCACAAACAAGATATCTGCAGTCTTATAGTCCTTTGCAAATTGTAGACAATCTGATTCCTTGCCTCTTCTGTCATCGGAAGGTTATTATTGCCCCTTTCTATGAAGACATCTCCCTCTATCTTTAGAGAAATCTGATCCTAACACTGAGTTACTCTTCTACTGCATCTTCTGCTGTTAAGAAGGCATTTTTTTTTAATATGGAAGCCATTTTTATTCAATTCACCATAAAATGATACCCCCAGACAGATTGACTCTTTGTGACTTTGAGGGGGATCGTTTAAGTTATCAAACAATAACAGAATGACACAAGCTGGGGTCATGAGCGAAAACATGGATTGCCTTTAAGCCACTACTCAGAAGACTGTCTTACATTCCATTAGTTGAAACAAGTCAGTTCGTCACAACCATTGCCAGTTGCCATCACCACAAGGTGGAAAAGTCCAGTTCTTCCTCAATGTGGGGAGGGGACGGCTTCTAAGACACTCCATGAACACTCAAGTCCTTACACCAGTTGCTGCACAGTATGTGTATCTAACATAAATACACCTTCTTGTGTACTGAAACCACCTCTAGATTACTTGCAACACGTAATGCAGTAGAAACATGATGTAACTAGCTGCTGTACTGTATTATTTAGGGGAAGTGATCAGAAAAATCTTTACACATTCAGTAGATCTCTCCCTTTCCTGCCACAAAGGGTTAATTGAGCCAGGTGGTGATTGCACACACCTTTAAATCCCAGTACTCCAAGGAAAAGATAGGCAGATCTCTGAGTTAAAGGCCAGCCTGGTTAGAAGGCATAATTTTATAAAGTGACACCTAGATAATCTGAAATCTTCTTCCTATGTTAACCTAAGTAATTAATCACTTTATTTATATCAGTAAACATAACCTGGCTTTTGGGGGGGAAGGTGAAGTCATTATTTTGTTACAAATATTCACATAATCATTTATGAAATGAGAAATACTTGCATATAATTTGTTGCTATCATTATTATGGTATGATACAAAAACATTATCATTGTTTTGGTTGTAGTCATTTATTTTAGAATGTAGCTTACCTTTATCTATATACTATTAGTCTACATGTTTATGTATATTTAAACATAAATGTATATGTAGGAATCTATTGATAAATTTGGAAATCTTAATTTTATTTCACATATTTTGTAACTTACTTTATCATTCTAAGTTAGTAAAAAATATATTTTTGGAGGATAAATCAGTACTAGAATTATCTGGAGTAAAGAAATTTTTGGTTGAAATACTTGACAAAAGATTAGATAAAAGGAGAGGAAATACTATAGTGATGGCATTCGTATTCTCCTTAAATGCCATGAGTCAGGATACACAGTATATAATATACTGCTGGTTGAAGCATACAATATTTCAAAACACAAAGTTGGCTTGGTATGATAAATGAGTATTAATTCTTAGGATATTTATAATCTATTATTTTATCAGATATTGCTATTCAGATTTTATACACTGACACACACCAAAAAAAAAATGCAACATATCTTTGCTTATTGTCAAATGACATATAATTTTAATTTTCAGCAATTATTAGCAACATGCTAAATTGTAATTTATTGTTGGATATGATAATTAGGAAATATACTGTAAATTTAAGTAAATAATGGCAGGTTACAATGAACCAATTTGTTGTTGTTTTTCTCTCTTTCTCAGTTCAAGTGATTGGATTCCTGACACATAGTTTATTACTGATGGATGAAAGGAGATAGTGAGAGGGGGGTTGAACTAATAACTATAAGTGAATATTGAATCCAAATTATATTAGGATTCTGAGATAAATCAAGTATGTGGTTCAATCATTTGTCATTACTGAGATTTGCAGCAGATGAGCTGCCAATGAACCAGGAGAAGGAGGTTTTACAAGAGGCATTTAGATTTGTAGAAAAATCACTTTATGCCCAAAGGCCTTGGTATAAATAGAGCTTACAAAGTAAAAGTGACAATAAGTTTTTTAGATCAGTACAAATAGTGTTTAACTTAATTCCAAAACAGTCTCTATATTTCTCTCTTCGTGCTTTAAGTTCCTTATAATGACATTTATATATGACAGAAGTCTCAGCCTTTTCTTTTTCCTTAAGGAGTCAATGTGAAGGGAAAGCAGCATAAACTGCTATGTTTACCTAAACTTTCCATTAAATAGGATTATCTATAAATACTTTTGTGGTTTACTTTAACTAGTTGTTTATTGTCTATGGGCTATGAAAAATTCAGATCCACACACTTTCCATGAATTTAATTCTATTAAAAGTTCTAAACTACACATCTAATTAAAGTGTTAATAAAAAGCTTAACTATTTGCAAATTTTTAAAATATTTAATGATTTATTTATGTGTATGTATATGGATAAAAACTGTGCCTTTAAAGACAAGTAAGGTCAGAACTCCTGAAGATGGAGTTACAGGCAGTAGTTGTGAGCTCTCTGACTTGGATGATATGAAGATAATTTGTATTCTCTACAAAAGCATCCAGCATTTGAAACTGCTGAGCCATTGATCAAGGTCCATAATAAAACAATAAAATAACAAAACTATTTAAATATGAAAACAGACTATTACAGGTTAGTCTATAAAACACAATGAATAATCTACACAAAATTAATTAAACACCTTAATACCTGATGTTTTCCCCCAAAACTTTATATTCATTGTTTATCATATGAAAACATAATATGTTATGAAATAAATACTTCTGAAATTATTTATCCCCCATTTTCTGTATATTTTAATACTCAGTTATGTACTCAGAGATGTGACTTGTTTACTTGTATAATAACAGGAAGATACATTATTGAAAAGCATGCACATTCAAAGATTAAACCATGAATCTTTCTATTTAAGACATTGGTGATTGGTTTTGTGGAACAGTTTGTTTTGGAGATTCAACCAGATAGCCCTTTAACAGAACTGACACTCAAGCACTCTGAGTGTGAGAGAACTTAAATGTGTTGGGTACACACACATACACACATATAGACATACACACATGTACATAAACACAGAAGTGTTGGGTACACACACAGCACACACACAGGCAGACACACAATCACTAGGCACAAGGCATTGGCACATAAAATTAAACAAGATAGACTGAAACGTACTTATGTCCAGGCTGATCACCCTCCTCCAAATACACACACACACACACACACACACACACACACACCACATACACACACATACACAATAGTGAACAGTTCAGACATACATAATAGGTAGCAGACAGACTAATTTAGTAATCACAGACTACAGACAGGTTAACTACAAGGAGAAAAATAGTTTAAATTCAGGCTCAACTTACTCCACCTAAGTCAAGAGGAAGCTTGAATTTTCATTCCTTAATGTAACATTGACACAGAAAACAGAATTTTACCTCAGCTATAAATGTTTCACTTTTAGCTTTTAATTTACTAGATTTTTAAGATATTTAATGTACGTAAAAATAATTGATTCAAAATGAAGTGTCTTTGTGAGAAACAAACTAATCAAACCAATTCTACTTTTTGTAAGACGATAAATACCTTACATGGAGGTATTCTTGTTTGAGGAGCAATGATATGGTAGTCAAATGATCAGTGTCTGAGAAACACTAGAAACCAGTGAAAGATATTAGCTATAAAATTTACAAAAGAGTGAGCAAAAATCACATCGAAGGTATTTGGTTTCCTCATAATAATGCTAATTCAATGAATAAACATTTAAATTTAATTTGCATCTGTCTATTCAAATTGTAATTTTATTACTCTCATGCTTAATGAATCAAAATTAATAGTTTTTAGAATATTATGTTTGTCACAATATCTGAAAAATATTGTAATAAGTTTTAAAAACAAGGATATATTTACTTCTGTAAGACTAAATTGAGATTTCAATAGAAGGCTAATACCTAAATGTTATTCAAAGAATACAATAAGAGTTAATTCTTAAATTTATATTACTAATCTTATTCTTGAGGTTCATTATATTGCTAACGCAAAATTTTTAGAAAAAACATAAAGATGAATAATTTGAAAAATTGTTCACTAAAACTTACTTAGCCCTCTATACAAGGAATATGATAATAATTTTCTTGAAGAAAATCAAAAAGGAAGTCAAAATTTCATATTACTGAGCTGAATGTGCTTGTTTATTTTATTTACATAATTAAATCTTCATTGAATATTTGATAAAGAAGGAGAAGATAATTTTAAATATATTTTAGATTTAATCTATATTTCATTTTATAATGACTACTACTGAGAATAATAAATTCATATCAAGGTGTCTTATGACATGTCAGTATTACTTAGAATAAATTCATAAAGTATTGGAAATTTTGTTCTAATCTCAAGTTAAGGTGTACTTACTCATTTTTCTGTGAAGTTCAAGTCAGCAATTCAAATAATATTTTAAATCATACATTCTAACACACTACAACTCAAGCTATGCTAATTCGATACTTATGTATTGGAGAATAATATTTTTCTTCATCAATGCATTACATTTTGATAAGAACAAAGAGAATTTGTATGACCATTAATAACAGTACATGCTGTAATATAAAAGTGTCTGCTCTCCGCCGCAGTGTTAGCATTCAGTGGCACCACATGACATGATGCTGAGTACAGAGCAAAATGTGCAAGTAGTTTTTTTCAGGACCAAGCATGCAGGCAGTGTACATGGTATGCTAACTATTGTGGAATATTGTTCTTGTTCATTGTAACGATTTGTTGCTTATATTGATTTAATAAAATGCTTATTGGCCAGTAGGAAGTACAGGTGGGACTATCAGACTAGGAGAGCTCTGGGAAGCAGAAGAGCAGAGCAGAGGACAAAAGATGTAGAGGGAAGAAGACAAGAATGCTGCATTGAGAAAAAAGTACCAAGTCACATGGTTTAATATGGATAAGACTCATGAGTTAGTTTAAGATTATGAGTGAGCAAGTCAGCCATAGGCCAAAAAACTTGTAATTATCTGGGACTAAGAGGCTATAGCTCTAATATCTCAGGGCTAGGCCAGATCAGAAACTTTATACTGATTGACTGTTAGAAACACTCAGAAACATTACAAATAAATTTTAAATTAATTTCTCATTATTGGATATACCAAAACCTTTTAGTAAATTTTTGGAGACCTCACATTAGATTCCATGTATGTCCATGTGGTCCTTACAAATTATTCCCATGATAAGTGTTGATGATTCTGCTAACTAGAAACTTAGCAGCAGGGAAGGAGTGACTGTATAAGCAAGAGGATAGTGATGATGAGGAAAATTCCCATAGTGATGGCTGGCTGGAACTCTGCAGAGCCCATAAAATCAACAACAGCCACTGGGGAGCCATGGAAAAAAAGGCTAGGCCCACCAAAGTCAGGCAACTGTAGATTGACATGGCCAGTATGTGGTGCCTGGAGGAGAGGGATCAAACTGTGTTCCTGTGGGTGGGGTGGACCTCAGAGTCCATTTTCTTCAGAGAAACATCTAACTCAGTCTTGAAATTGGGATGAGGAAATGAGACTTGCCTGGAGTGGATGCATCACCCTGAGCTGACCCACCTTGGGACTTCTTGTCCTTTTTGGGGAGGGGATTGAGGGTGGGGAGGGGGCTGCTGAGGACTGACTGGGAAGGATTGGGAGGGATTGGGATAAAAATGACTTTATTTTATAAATATAAAAAGAAAAAATCATTTGTGTGGTTTTTTTATTATAAAGAAATACCAGAAATGCTGAAAGTTTTATCTACTCTCTGGTTTATTAAAATATAACCTTACAATTATAAATTATATACATATTCATATACATTGTGAAATTAATAGAAAAGTAGGGTATAATGCATGTTATCTTATAAAATTCATTAAATTTTTCAGTTGTGTATTTTTGATATAAATCTAGTACTGTTCTGCAATGCATGTCTCTAGAGTTATTCATCTTGTCCATGTGAAAAATTATACTTTTTAGCCATAATCTAATTAATCTTTCTTCAATTCTCTATCCCAGTCTAGTATAAACTCTATTAAATGTTTGGTTTAAATTAATTTGAACTTTTAAGATTTAAAATATAAATGAAATAATGCAATTTTTTTTTCTATGTCTGGCCTACCACCTTCTCCATATTCTTTAGAATTAGTGCATTTAATATTTCAGTATTTTTAAAGCCAAACAATATTTGTGTGTGTGTGTTTGTGTGTGTGTGTGTATTCTCTATATTTTCATTTCTCAAAGAATACTTGGTCTATGACATTGTTATAAATAATATTGTAGTTAACAAGAAAATGAAGAATACTAATTTCATTTTCTTTGCTCATGTATGCATTTGAATGAGAGACTTTATCAAGTTATGTATGTATATTGTTCTGAATAGGTTTAGGTAAATGTGACACAAGATAAAGTCATAAGAGAGGAAGGAACCTCAATTAAGAAAATGTTATACATGGATTAGACAGATGACTTTATTCATAATAATAAAGAAACAAAAACAACAACAACAAAAATGAAAATGTCTCCATAAAATCAAATTGTATAGAGGCTTGTGTGGCTATTTCTATTCTTTTCCTTCCTTCCTTCCTTTTTTACTTCCTTCTTTCTTTTTTTGACTTTTATTTAAAAGTTTTTTTTTTTTCAAACAACAAACGTTGTTACTCCACACTCTTGGTTCCTTGACACCCTCCTACCCCATTGCTCCTCATTCCTCAGAAAGAGTAAGGACTCCTCCTGGGGTGAGTGAGTACAGTTTGTAAATCCAGTGAGGTAGAACCAAGCACCTCCCTTCAGTATCAAGGGTTTTGGGGTATTTCCTTCACATCAGGTTTCTCTCTAAGCCCACAATGGCTCCCTAAATCAAGAAAACCTGCATTTTTGTTCTCCCTCTCTGTTCCACCATCCATGCTTGAATTCTTGTTAGCGCTTTCTTTTATGACAAACAGTAATTTTAAAAGTACAGGCCAAATAACCCTTTTTCTTTCTGTATTGTTTTTTTCTGATTATTAACTTTATTGTTTTTTAGTATTTAGATAATGTATTGATTTTTATATGAAGATCTACTTTATAGTTTCTGATCCCTAGCTTTAAATACTTGTTTGTCTAGTTGTTATAATATTATATATGTTATGTAGATATAGAATGGTCAACATGATATTTCTTTTTTTTCTTTTTATTATATATAAAGTCTCTTTTTTTAAACATGTATCCCCTTGTTCGAACTCCCTTCCCCCTCTTGCCCCTCCCAGTCACTCTCTCTTCTCCTCATCTCCTTATCTCCTCTCCAGCAAGGGCAGGAGGTCCCAAGGTAGCGCAGTTCAGCATCCACTCCAGGCAGATCTGATTTCCTCAGCCCAACATCAAGACTGGGTCAGCTGTTCCTCTGGAGGGAATGGACTCGAGGGTCTTGGTACAAGGTGCTTCAGATCCCATACTGTTCAGTGATTGTGATTTGAAGCTTGGGAATGCTTTGTTTTTTGTTTAAAGTCCACTAATGAGTGAGTACATCCCCTGTTTATCTTTCTGGGTTTGTTATACCACCTTCAGGTGGATATTCTCCAAATTCATCCATTTACCTGTAAATTTTAGGATGTCATTTTTTCTTACTGCTGAGTAGTACCCCATGGTGTAGATGTACCACAGTTTGCTAATCCATTCCTCTATTGAGGGACATCTAGGTTGTTTCCAGATTCTTGCTATTACAAATAATGCTGCTATAAGCATAGTTGGGCTAATGGCTTTAGAGTACAAATGTTCATGTTTAGGATATATACCCAGTAGTGGTATTGCTGGATCCTTGGGGAGATTGATTCCCAGTTTTCTCAGAAACTGCCATACTGTATTCCAGAGTGGCTGAACAAGCTTGCTCTCGCACCAACAATGAAGGAGTGTTCCCCTTGCTCTACAACCTCTCTAGCATAAGTTGTCATCTGTGTTTTTATTCTTAGCCATTTTGACAGGTATAAACTGGTATCTCAAAGTTGTTTTGATTTTCATTTCTCTGATAGCTAAAGATATGTGAACACCTGATCATTGTCAAAGAGGCACAAAATACTCAAAGGAAAAAAGATAGTATATTTAACAAATGGTGTTGGCATAGCTGGAATGGTAGTGTGTAGAAAAATACAAATAGATCTAAGCCTATCACCCTGCACAAAACTCAAATCCAAGCAGATCAAAGATCTCAGCATAATCCCAGCCACACTGAACTTGATAGAAAAGAAAGTGGAAAATACCCTCTAATGCATTGGTACAGGTGACCACACCAGTAGCACACACACTAAGAACAACAATCAATAAGTGATTTTGAGAAGAAACAGAGAAGCTTCTATAAAGCCAAGGATACTTTCCATAAGAGAAATATGCAGCCTACAGAATGGGAAAAAATTTTAACCAACCCTACAAGTGACAGAGGAGTGATCTCTAAGATATATAGACAACTCAAGAAGCTAGAGCCCAAAACCTTGAATAACCCAATCAAAAAAATGGGGTACAGAATTAAAAAGGTAGACTAATTTTTTTCAGCAAATGAATTCCAAACAGGAAATACACTTCTACAAATTGGCACAGGCCACCACTTCCTAAATATAACACCAGTGGCACAGATACTAACACCAACAATCAATAAGTGGGATCTCCTGAATCTGGGAAGCTTCTGCAAAGCCAAGGACACTGTCAATAGGACAAAACGCCAGCCTACAGAATGGGAAAAGATTTTCACCAACCCTACAAGTGATAGAGGATTGATCTCTAAGGTACATAAAGAGCTCAAGAATTTAGATCCCAAAACCTTGAATAACCCTATCAAAAAATGGGGTTCAGATCTAAAAAGGGAATTCTCAGCAGAGGAACTACGAATGGCTGAAAGGCACCTGAAAAAGTACCCTTCATCTTTAGCCATCAGAGAAATGCAAATCAAAACAACTTTGAGATACCATCTAACACCTGTTAGATTGGCTAAGATAAAAGGCACAGATGACAGCCTATGCTGGAGAGGATGTGGAGCAAGGGGAACACTCCTCCATTGTTGGTGGGATTGTAAGCTTGTTCAGCCACTTTGGAATACAATATGGAGGTTTCTCAGAAAATTGAGAATCAATCTCCCCAAGGACCCAGCAATACCACTTCTGGGTGTAT
>PVIH01017559.1:0-41400 GCA_004025045.1 Sigmodon hispidus
AGTTTTTCATATGTTAAACCAGCCCTGCATTTCTGGGATGAAGCCTACTTGGTCATGGTGGATGATATCTTTTATGCATTGTTGTATACGGTTTGCCAAAATTTTGTTGAGAATTTTTGCATCAATATTCATGAGGGAAATTGGTCTGTAATTCTCCTTCTTTGTTGTGTCTTTGAGTGGCTTGGGTATTAGGGTGATTTTAGCCTCATAAAAGGAATTTGGCAATATTCCTTCAGTTTCTACTGTGTGAAATAGTTTGAGGAGTAACGGTAGTAATTCTTCTTTGAATGTCTGGTAGAATTTGGCACTGAAACCATCTGGACCAGGGCTTTTATTTTTGGGGAGGTTTTTAATGACAGTTTCAATTTCCTTAAGGGTTATAAGCCTGTTTAGGTAATTAATCTGATCTTCATTTAATTTTGGTAGATGGTATCTGTCCAGAAAGCTGTCCATTTCTTCTAGGTTTTCCATTTTTGTGGAATACAGATTTTCACAATATGACCTGATAATTCTCTGTATTTCCTGGGGGTCTGTTGTTATGTCCCCCTTTTCATTTCTGATTTTGTTGATTTGGACACTCTTTCTCTGTTTTTTGATTAGTTTGGCTAAGAGCTTCTCTTGAATTTTTTGATTATATAAGAGTGGCATTATTGGATCGTATATTATTGTGTATGCACCCAAAAAACCGAAAGGGGAAAGAACCTTAAGCAACATGATCAAACATCAAGAGTTAAAAATACATTTTCAACATCATTGTTTGAGTTACAGACAACATCAGTAATGAAATAATCCATAATGTCTTTATTTCATGTGTATTGACAACTAGAGCTCTGTCCCAGCTAAAAGGATGACCAGAATTTTTCTGTTTCCTTTTGTTTTCATACACTAATGATCATTAATAGCTTACAATTTAAACATATTTCTAGTGTTCATTTCTTTAAAAAGTGAACTACATACATCGAAATAGAGGTAAACTACCAACATTTTAATACCAATAAGTTATTGATCTCTAGTCCAGAAATTTTATATGTTAAAATACAGTTCAGTTCAGCTCTAGTTGAGATATTATTCCCTATTTTGCAAGATATGCTAAAAATAAAATGCTGCAGAGAAGAGTTCACTCACCTTGTTTTATTTTCTCTTATGCCCTTTGACTTCATTGTTCTTTGAATGAAGTCAGAACTTAATATTACTTATGGGATAATCATTTTGTACAGTGTAGGCTGATAAGAAGAGAGGCACACAACAAAGGTAATTCTGGTCTTTCTGGCTTTGTGGAGTATCACCAATGTCGAGAGATGTCAAAAACTCAATGAGACAAATAGTATGGAAAATATCTATCTATGGATTCTCAGATGCTAGGAATCTAGGAATGTGGTACCTTGAATGGCAAAGGCAACTTTGCATATGTCATTGACATTTGCAACATTGGCATGTGGAGACTACACTAGAATATCCAGGTGAGCTTACTCTAGCCATATACATTCTTAACATAGGTGAACCTTTTCTAGCAGAACTCAGAAAAGATGTGACTACTGAAGAAGGGTCAGAGAGATATAACATTATGGGCTTTGAAGATGAAAGAAGAGGCCTACAAGTCAGGGAATGAAGGCTGTAGAAGCCACCCTCATTACTTGGTTTCCTGGTGCCTGATCTTATGAAAGTTAGACCTCTAGTGGAAGAATAGGGTATCAGGTAAGCTACATCCAGTAAAACTAAAGGCAACATTTTCCATGCAACAACAAAAAAAATATGGTTTCTTCAGCATTGAATATACATTATTATTTAAAATGAAAGTGTTTGGCCAACTGTTTATTATCTTCCTATTATTAGCAAGAGTTATATAGTGTAGTATTTCCTACAAAAATTGAGACTCTTCCAGAAACCATCTAATTCAGCTCCTGTACACCATCTTCCACTACTCCTTGTTTCTATAAATTCTATTATGAGAAAAAAAATAGACACAACCAAATGCTTATATCTGCCTTTGAAGCAACCAATAATGCTTTATTCATACCCCCCACATACACAGTGGATATCCTAAGTGCTCTGAGAACATTGTTCTTTGGGCATTTTTGGACAAACATTTTCAAATAATTTTCTGTAATACATGAGTACATTTAACTCTTTAGTCTTTTAATAATGATGAATAATGATGATGATAAATATTACAACCAATAAAGCTAATAATTTTGTATACTTATTTAATTCCAGTCAGTGCTAAGTGCTTCATGTTAAAAATCTCCTACAGGTGTTTAGGAGTGTATATGTATATATGTTCATTTGTGTAACAACCATTAGTTTAAAAAGAGGCTATGGATTCGAAAGAGAGCAAGGAGGAGTAGATGAGAGATTTTTGGTGGATGAAGGGAAAGAGAGAAATGTAATTATAATAAAAAATTAAAAAATATTTCTTTAGAGGATCTCATTCATTGGTTGGACAACAGGACCTGGGCTCAATTTCCAGTTTTCACATGGTGACTCACAACTGCCTGTAACTCTAGGTCCAACATCAATTGCCATTCAAATGTAGATAGAGGAAGTCTTATGATGCTCTACCCTTAGACGATAGCTACAAGCAACTAACACTGTCTATAGAAGGAACATTAGTCTTCCCCAGGGATGAGCTCTCACCCATGACTAGTTATCCAATATCAAGTAGTTGGCCCTAAAATATGTACATACAATTAGCACTGAAAGGATTCAGCAGGATGTACTTATATATTTATTTTTATAAGTACATGTAATAGCAGTGGTTAAAGAAAAGGAGAATATGAATATAGGACAATGTGGGAGGCATGTATAGGAGGGGAAGGAGAGAGGGACGGGATGGGGGAAATGATGAAATTATAATAATAAAAAAATAGGTTGGCAATTTCATCCTATGCCCTCACAACCTAGAAAGACCATTAGATTGTACTGCTTTTTAGGACACCTGGAAAAGATACTGATTCTTTAGAGAATACCTGAAAAGTCATATTTAAAATATTAGAGAATATCTGAAAAAGTAATTTTCCTTAGCCATGCTTGGTACTTCAGAGGGCATACAACAGAACCTGCATCATAGACCAGCAAAGGGACACAGCTAAAGTAGATTGTTAGAGCTACAGACCTATCTTAAATTTTAAGATATCTTCAGGTAAAAGTTTTATATTAATCAAAATGTTAGTCTGTACTGTTTCAGTCTCCTGAGCACTGGGCAGTGTGCATCCAGAGACCCAGGAGACTTAAACCAAGCCTCCATCCAGATCATCTAAAAAAGCAAATGTACCACCTTACATGCCAAGAAAGACATAAGCAATCAATCTCTGTCTTGTACAGCCCAGACAAAACCTTTCAATACACTCCTGGTGCCAATTAGGAGTAGCACCAATTCTAAGTATTCATGTTATATAACTTATTATAAAATATAAAAGATACATTCACAAGATATTCACTTCAGAGCCAGCAAGATGGCTAAGAGGATTAAAGCACTTGTTGCCCAGGCCTACAATCTGAGTTTGATACCCATATCCTATGGTAGAAGGGTAGAACCAATTCCTCTGACACACACACACACACACACACACACACACACACACACAAACACACACACAGAGAGAGAGAGAGAGAGAGAGAGAGAGAGAGAGAGAGAGAGAGAAGCAAAAAATAAGATATTAACTTGAATATCATCTTCAATAGTGAAAATATCAACAATTCAAGTCCTGTTATGCAAAAGACAGATCCCTGAACATCACTAATTTCATCTCTCTAAAACCTTCTCCTTTCGATAACTAGTGAGATGTCACAAAAACAACAGCAACAAAAGAGAAAAGTCCTCATCTAAAATATACAGAAATATGCACACATATTCACCACAATATGCATAGTAGAATGTTCATAGCATCATTATTCACAATAGTTTCAAACCGGAGACTAGTAAACTGTCCATCAAAATAGAAAGTATAAATTGTGGTTTATCCACATGATGGGAAGCTACATGGTAATGAGAATGAAAAAAACTTCAACCACTTAAACCAATACACATGAAACCCACAGATATCTTGTTGATACCAAAGACAGCATATGATCCCATCAATGCAAAGTCTCAAAATTGGAGAAATCAACCTAAAATGTGAAAAGATAGAATAGGGGTTAGTTTGAAGGGGGAAGTGACTGGAAAACTTTAGGGTATTAGGTTGCCTCTTCATCTGGCACACATAGCTTCATTTTTGAATGAAGTTTGTAAAATTGAAAAATCTGTGTATTTTATCATGAACATATTAAACTTTATCAATATCTAACATACAGTATTAATACATGTTATAAATAATTGTACCATAATTTAATTACAAGTTTAGAGACATGTGCAACCTAAGTGCCTATCAAGGGGCAATTAACTAAGTAAATTCAGGGATAAATATTCAATGTAATTCTGTACAGGTGTGAAAAAAAATGAAATAGCTGTTCCTGTATAAACTTGAAGAGATGTCAACTATATATAAAGGTAACAAAGTTGTGAAACAGTAAGTCTAGTATAATTTCTCAGAAAGATCAGGAATTACCTTCTCAGATATTAATAGTGGCTATGACTTGACAGTGAGATTCTTAAGGGCATTCTGTCTAATGTTTTTCTATATTATGGAGTGTTTGTTTATAAACATAAATTATTTTGTACAAAGAAATAAAAGCAAACAAAAACTAAGAACAAAAATGTCCTAAGTTTCATTGTTGTCTCATTTGTGAAGTTTGGGGCTTTTGATAAATGGAGGATATGATAATGAAATAAATACAGTGCCTTGCCTTCAAGGTTGCCAAGTGAACCCAGGGATAGAGGTCACATTGGTTGCTTGCTGGCAATCTTAACAATTGATTCAAATTAGCACTTGCTTGCTCCACATTCAAATCTAGTTGTGGTGTGGTCACCGCAAACAGAATTCCTGGCCACACAAAGAATGTGTCTACAAAATGGCAAAACAACTGGATTTGTTTGATTAAATGAACAAAACCATATACTCAGAGGGAGGGAACAAAAATCAAAACAGTTACACCCAAAGTAACTCAGTCAGATGGGTGGTTCACAAAATGCACCATTTCATTGAATCAACATGTTAGCGACCTCACATGGACTCAGAGAAATCCAGTTTCAAATATAATACTTGTAATAAACCAAGAGGCCCTGAAAGACACAATTTACTCATTATCAGCAAATGCTGTCTCTGTGTTCCTTCCTTATGGATCTACCACTGTGTTTAAGGTCTGAAAAAAAGATATTACTTTCATAATCATCAATGGTGTTTTGTTAGGTGCTCTTAATATAACCCATTGCACTGAATGTTAATTTATATAGGAGAAAAAACACTGGATTGGGTAAAACTGATAAAAGCATAGTTTTCTAAATAAAGTAAAAGTTTAATAGACAAATGGAACAGCTTGTTCACCATAAGTTGACTTTATGGATCTCAACTTCAACTGAACATTATATTCAACAGAAACAAAAGTTGCAGAAATAGCACCTAGTCATCGATATTTTTTCCAAGCTCCTCTGATTACTGAAAATCACAATAACAGATGAAACCTTTGCTTAGTCTAATTATATGAGAAACTGGGTGTAATGAAACCAAAACACAAATGTCTCAAAAACTCACCAAGTGGTTCCTAAATGTAATGAGCATTGAAGCTCACTACTTCTAAATTAGATTAGAAGAAAAGCTTAACCCTTCAAGAAGTACTTTGTAGAGACTCAATGCTAACCTTTATTCCTCTTTGTCCAGTTTTGCTAGTCATTCAACGATGTTATAATTTCATGTATTATGCAAATTACATAGGATGTTCTTAAACAAAAAAAAGACTTATATTTTCTTCAGCTCATCATAACATAAAAGTATTATAAATAAAACATTTGAAACATATAACCTATAAAATATCCTAGCACACCATATCTTAAACATCATCTCTACCTGGTGAATACTGGCTCATTTTATTCTTGTGCATGATTTTAAGGATATGACTACTGGGGCTGTTCAGTGGTAGAGCTTTTATATAGTAAGCCTGAGACCCTAGCACAATGACAGAAACAAAGAGGAATAAATGAAGGGAAATGGAGAGAAAGAAAAGGGAAAGGGATGAAGGGGACATTAGGGAAGTTGTTGAGAAGCAAAGAGGAGATGGAGGGGGGGGAAGTACAACAAAAAATGAGGTCATGTTCACATATGGACTTTCTGAAGTTTCTAGGGCCCAAGTACTTCCTGCCTTTTCTCCATTTTTGAGACTAGTTAGATTAGCAGGATATGATCAAACAGTGATTGCCCACTTGTATTCATTAGCCATGGTATAAATCAAATCTCAAGCTTCATTTTGCTGTTCAAGGAGTGTTTATAGGCCAAAGGATGATTTTAAAGTTGATTTAACTTACTCTCCTTGAGAACTATCACATTTCTTATAGCTGAAGCATGGGAAAGCTCAATTTCAAATTTAGACATTTTTAATATTATTGACATCATAGTTCTAGCCCTTTTAATGAAGACAAAAACCACTGGCATAAATCACTACTTAAATTTATTTTCAAAATAAAAATTTATTTGCATGATTTATTCATTTATAATTGTATAAGGCATTTGTTGTTTTATTTTGCATATGCATGGATAAATATGTGTCGAGGTGCATGAGTGAGGTCATAGGACAATTTGTGGAAGTTAGTTCTGCTTTCTAACATGTGGGTGTTAGGGATGAAACTCAGGTCATCAGACTTGGCCAAATGCCTTTACCTGATTATCCATCTCAGCAGTCCAAATTTATTCATTTTAATTTACTTTTATGTTTTTCCTGTTTATAACTTTTTAAAATTAAAATCTTACAATTTCATACATGCATATAATGCAATCTGATGACATTCATGCCTCACCCTTTCTTATATCCCTCCCATCCCTACCAATTTATAAACCCACTGCCCAAAAATTTTCCTATTTTTCAGCAAGCTGAATATTAGATGATTTTTTTTATCTTTCAGGTAGTTTTTAAATTTTTTATCTCCCAGGTATTTAAATTATTTCATTTAAATAATTCTTTAATTGATTTCTCCATTTATCTTTTCATTTTCATTTTAAATAAAAGAAAATCTTTGACTTTATTTTTTACAATTTCATACATGAGAACTATTGGTTCACTATTTTTTGTCAAAGAAATGAGAATTTTGAAAATGAAGGTGGGCAATGTGGGGTTTTTGGGATCCTAAGATATTGGTGTCTTTGTAGGAACACAAGGGTCTAGGACTCCAGACAATATTATACAATCCTATATCCAGCTCAGATCACAGGCACTGTAGGGCCTAACCTCTTTACTCAGAACAGTTAGCCTCTTTTTGATATGTGGCATGTCTAGCGACAGTTTTAGCTTATTAGATGTTGGTGGCAGGGAGTCAGATAAGGTGGGGGGTTGCTACTGGAATGTAGGAAGGAGAGGACAGGGATGCTGCTGAACAAACTGCAGCAAAGAATTGGCTAATCCAAAATGTCAGCAGTGCCAGAGATTGTCAGATATCTATTTCTCAATCATGGGCTGCCTGACTCCATAAGAAATACTAAAAACAGGAAAATCTATAAAGACCAAAAAGCTATAGAGACCAAAAATCCATAAAGACCAAAAGTGCATAGTTGTCTGGGAGTTGGGAATGGAGTTAACTAAGAGTGACTGTTAATCACTATTTTCAAGTAATGAAAATGTTTGAAAATTAGATTATGTTGATGGTTATAAACTGTGTCAAGATACTAAGACTATTAGATAACTTGGATCCCACTCCCCCTAGAGGAACACCTGACTCAGTTTTGAGGTTGGAGGGAGAAAACTGGATCTGTCAAGAGTGGAGGCTGAACTAAGCAATATTGGGACAGTGGGACCTTGGGACTGCCTGCCCATGGGGGGGATGAGGAGTTGTGGAGAAGAGAGAATGACCTGATGCGGTGGGAGGGGGAAGGGACCTTGAATAAGGATATACAAGGATAGAAAGTGTGACTTCTTTGTTCATAATAATAATATGAAAAGGAAATATTCAATTGCACATTCTGAAACAAATTTTATGGTACGTAAATTATATATGAATAAAACTATTTTAATCCTTTTATATGTTCATTTAATTTGTTCCTTACTAAGCAAGAACTCATTTTGTAGTGTAATATCTAGTTGACTCTGAACAATAATCTCTGGCAACAGATCTCATATGAAGCCCTATATTTCATATAAAAGTCATTAACCATGTTCTTTATTTTTTGAACACATATGTTATCACTTTGTCTAGGACCCTGAGATATACAAAATGTATATATTATTTTTGCCCAAGAACAAAGCAAAATCCCCTATATACTAAAATATGAATGATAATTTCTAACCTTTTGACTGCTTTTCCACTTTGGTTTTTTTGAATTTTCTCCCTTTGCTTCACTTGAAATTGCTAAGATGGTCACTCTAGAACAGGTCATGATGATACAGGCTTTTATATTTATGGTTGTGAGCCTAGCCTTTAATGGCTGAGCCATCTCTCCAGACCGATACAGGCTTTTAATCCTAGCACCAGTGAGGAAAAGGCTGAGGTAAAGGTTTGAGGCTAACTATAACTATGTTCAAGCTCCAGTCTAGCAGCTAGTATTACACAGTAAGACCTCATAACAAGAAAACAAAGACAAGTTGACACTCTTACTGTTTCAAAATATATTAACGATATATAGTTATTATATATATCTATATTATAGATAATATATTAGTAGAAACCCCTTACTTAGGAACACCCATTTTCCCAGCATTATGGCAAATATGCAAAGGAGTCAAGTACATAAGACAAGGTCAAGCACAATGAATCAATGGCCTAAGTATAATTCTGCCAATGAGAAAATTTCTTGCTTCCCTTGACAGCATAGAAACTACTGGTCAATGTGTGTGTGTGTGTGTGTGTGTGTGTGTGTGTGTGTGTGTGTAATGGACACATGTAAGAAAGCAAAATGTAGTTTAGTGTATTCTGTCCAGCAAATATTAAAAAAATACTCGTTTTTACATTACTATGTTACCTTTGTTAACACAGGTATAACATTTTCACTCCTGAGAATTACCAGCTAATTATAACCCAAACAGCACACTGCCATCTGCATATAATTTCCTTCATTGAAAGTTGTTCTACCAGGTACTTAACAAATGCCTGCAGACTTTCCAAATTATAAGCTATATAAATCCTTTCTGTGAATACTTATATTATTAAGGTATTATCTATATGTAATCAAAAAGGCCTTTCTCATTTTAAACGTACTGTGCTTTTATCTACATTTTTTATTCAACCTCCCCCCACTCTGAAGGCACAATGAATAAACCCAGAGTCTATGAAAGATATTAGGTATATCTTGTACTCATCAATCCTGCTGAATATGAACTAAAATTATTGTGCCCCAAATGTCTTATATTTCTCCTGGGTTTATTGAATTATAGATTACTTTAAAGGATGAAATGAAATGCTATCTAACCAGAAATGAGTTTCTTACATAACTACTATTAGTATTTTTGATAAAAATCTGCACAAATTGAGATAAGGAGGAAGGGAAGGAGGAAGGTAGAAGAAGGTTGGAAGGCCTTTGGAGACAGGAGATCTTTCCTAGGCAGTCAAATATCTCATCTAAATTGTTGCAGTCTGCCTATGAAGAATTTACATTAACAATACCATTTTCTAAATATCATGGATACTTATAAAATTTTCATGAATCACCATCTAGCACCTACTTTGTATACATTACCAAAAATACCTTAATGGAAGTATAAGGCACAGTATATTACAAGGGTTTCAACACGGCAAAAGTAACCAATGTTGGTCAGAATCAGTAAGTGGTGACATGCCCAAGTTCCAACAAGGGAACAACTCCAACTATATTCCAGAAAACATTCATCCTAGAAAATGATATTTTCTATTTTCTTGGGAAAATAATTTCTTAAAGATTTCTTACACAAGTACATGTATTTGGATCTTAGCCATCCCATCCCTCTTCTAACTCTTGTGTTCCCTAAATCACATGCTCTTTAATTCATGACTATATTAGTCCACTATTTTCATGAGTTTAGGGATGACTCATAAGTATTGGGGTAACACATTTTTTAAAAAGGAGGAAAAACAACTGGTTTACTTCTTTTAACAGCCATTGTCATTGTCTGCAGCTCTTCACTTAGGGGTGGGACTTCTGAAATTTTCCTATATCCATGTGGAAATTGCATTTTCTTATGAGTGAATGTCTACAACCAGAGAATTTGAAACCTAACTTTAGTTCTGATTACATATAGTTAATCTTGGAATGATTCTAGAATATTAGACAATTTTGAGTCTGCTTTAAAAGAAAGCTCAAAAACTGAGGTACTTTTATAGCTTATATGAAAGTGATGTAGTATTCTTGATCCCCTTATCCAATGACTACTCTCATAATTCAAAAGTAGCTGAAGCTCAAGAAATAAGCCAGAAGGCAGAAGTGCAAAGCAATCACAAAATCATCCTTCCAGAAGCACCACCAAAAACTGAAAAACTGAATCTCTTGAGCAGTCCTCATAGGTGACCTGCCTCCCGCTTAACTCCACCACATGAGCAGACCATGTTGGCTGAGAGTGTTCCTTTGCTTGAAGTTGACACATATCTCTAAATTGTGCATATGGCTTCTCAACAAATTATAAATCAGAATCAGCTGATTAAAGGGGAATCTTAATATTATAAGCATCCTGGAGCCAGCAAAATGTGATGTGTTGTAAGTCAAATAAAAGAATAACAACTACCAAAATTTATAAACAAACTATTATAATCTAGAAGGGTATTTATATTTATTCACCTATTACTTTCAAGGACAGTGTTTAGAAGTAGTAATAAATTCACATACTTTTTGTTATCTATAATAACAAGAATAGCCTGACGTTCATATGTAGTCAGCACACATATATGCACACACAAATATTAGATATGAAAGTAGGAGCAGATAAAGACACATTTGGGATTTATATCATTACATTTGTCTTTGAGATATTACAAAACAGAAAAATATGTTATGCTTAAAATTGCTTTAAATATTGATTTAAAAGAACAAGTAAATACTCAATTTCAAAAAGCAAGAGAAGCAAGAATATTCAGGAAATGTTAGAGACTCCATATAACAAAATGAAGAATATTTTGTAAGTTGTGTTTTTGAAAGTGAACGTATGCAAAAATAAAATAATTACATATAGGTAAAATATTCATTGAAATTTACTTTTTTCTAAAACATTCAATAGTTTTCATGTATTTTGAATAGCGTGCTTTACTATATTATTATTGGAGAATAGTGTAATATTCTGTACTACATAATCAGTAAGCACTGATCATATCAAGTTAATTAGTATTTTCTTCTCCTAATAATGCCTTCATGTTTGTAGACTTTGAGCTCTTCACTCTAGGTCCATAGAACATATAATAGGTAATATGGACTATATTTTATTCCCTCTATCAAACTGTGTTTTGGCTCTTGTTTTCCAACCTCCTCTTCCCTGCCCAGCTTCTAGCAATCACTATTCTACACTCAAATAAAAATTTATAGCTTTTACTGTAGTTGGCTAATTTTACCTAATTGTCTCTAGTTCCATCTTCTTTCTTCTTTCCTTTCTTTCTTTCTTTCTTTCTTTCTTTCTTTCTTTCTTTCTTTCTTTATTTCTTCCTTCCTTATTTATTTATTGCTGGACATGACAAGATGTCACTCTTCACTATAATACAATAAAATAAGATTATGTACATAAACACTTTATTCATCCATTCATGTGATGATGAGTATCTATGTTTATTCTGTATCTTAGATATTGTAAACAGTGCCACAATAGACCTGGGAGTACAGATGTGTTTTTGAAGTAATCAATTCACTTTCTTTGGATATATACACAGATGTGGCTATCTGAATCATAGTAAAGATCTATTTTTAGTGTTCTGATGGCTGAGTATTGAAAATTTATATGTTTACCAAAGCGTGTAGCACTTTCTTTTCTTTACATCCTTGACAGCTTTTGTTACTTCTTATCTTTCTGAGAGTAGTTATTATAACTTCAGTAGAGTAATATCTCATTATCATTTTGATTTATATTTCCCTGATAGTTAATGACATTGGGCATTTTCATGTATTTGTTGATCATTTGTATTTTTTCTTTTGGATACATGTCTATATAGATCACTTCCATTTTTAACTGGACTTGGTAATTTCTTTGGTAACATTTTCTCACTCTGTAGCCCACCTGTCTTGGAATCTACTATGTAGACAAAGCTATTTTAAGACAATGATGATGTCCCTGCCTCAACCTCTAGAATGCTGAGAATACAAGTATGAGCCATTGCACATGGTTGTACTTGATATTTTTAAAAATTATATACGTGGTAGCTAAGTTAGTGAAAGGAATTCCAGATAAGAGATCAATATTTTATTATCCAATAATTTAGAACATGCAATAGAGACAAATATAAATAATTGCATCATTTCTATGGAAATGGTCATCAGTTTCTGATCAATTACTGTCCATAGTGAATGCACAGTAATTACATCAGTCCCAGAAAATGAGTGTTATAATAAGAACACATCTGTTGATCACTGTGACTAAATCTATCACTCTTTCATTCTTGAAATATTTTTTAAAAAATTAGGATACACTCTATGCAGCTGTGAGGTCAGAAGTAATTTATTAATGACTTTATTAGTTACATATTATTATCTAAAGTTTTGTAGAAGGAAAAATGTACCAAATCCTTTCAGGCATCTCAATACATATAATTAAATAAAATTACTTAAAGTTTTAATGAAAATATAGGATTCACACTTTTCTTCCTCTCTTCTTCACTGCATTGTGGTACACTTTTACCAATTCTTCTAAAATCATTTTTACAACTTCTTTCATAGAGAATACATCTTTCTTCTCATATATATAATTGAGCAATAAACATATTAATACATAAGTGCAAGCCTTGGATATACTATTTTAGGGCCACATTCTTTGTTCATTTTTTTGTATATATTTGACTTATTATGTCCTTCCACTTCCTCCTCTGCCATCTTTCTCTTCCAAATTGAATGTTCTACTATTCATCCCAATCTTCAGTTGTTTTTACTAATTTGTTCTCAACGATAAACTTAGACCTTAAATCACCTTAGATCTTATGTATTATTAGCATCCTTTAAACACTTTCCATTTTCCAGTTAATAGAAGTGTAATGGGAAACAAACAACTTTCAGTTTCCCTATATGTATGTCTCTCATCTATTTTACACTAATTTTCTTACATAGATTGTGTTTTATCTTACCATCCTACATATGAGGAAACTGTGACTCAGAAAATCTAAGTAATTCCTCAATGTTTTCTCAATCTGTGGTGAAGCAGGTGTCAGGACTAACATGACCTAAATTCAATATTGTCAGAAATACTATACATTACATATTTTTATGACTATTTTCTCCTTGTACTAAATTATTGGCTTGAAGAGTCTGTAGAAATTATGTATATTTATAGCTATAGAAAATGTGTATATGAATGAAAGTTTTAAAACTGTGTTTAGGTATTTGAATGATCTAACTATAACATCAATTGTATTAAACATAATTTAATGCTGATGCAAACCCCATAAGTTTCTGTCATTAGTTACAAATTTACTTCGTAAATGATCAGATAGTAGAATAAAGTAAAAGCAAACCATGATTAAGGCAGAGAAGTAAAATACATGTAAATTTAATAGCTAAATTGGAAGTCTTCTTACAAAGTAAATATACTTGGTCAATGTAGTTTAAGTAAAGGAGAGACTGTTGAAAACATAGAGGTAATTCCAATAAAGAAGCAGTTAATAAATGTTGAAGAACAGATGCCAATTTCAGTTTACAATATAAAAAACTGGGCTTTATGGGGGCTAGAAAAGGCTAGAGTAGTTGTTCTCAACCTCCCTGAGGTTGTGACACTTTAATACAATTCCTCATAATGTGGTAACCCCCAACCACAAAATTATTTCATTGTTCTGCATAACTGTAATTTTGCTATTTTTTTTATAAATTCTGTGTTTTTCAAAGGTCTTAGGAGACCACTGTGAAAATGTCCTTTGAATCGTGAAGGGGTCGTCACCCACAGGTTGAGAACCACTGGACTAAAGCTGCCAACTGGTTCTATATTAAAAACAGAATAATATCTCCTTATTGTAAATATTCAAGTAGATTTACAAGTACATTGTCTTGTATGTGATATGTGTTTACTTTGTCCCTCAGGGAGGGCATTAGTATAAGTGTTGTGGCTGTAATAGTCTTGAGGTCATGGTAGTTGGCATGACAGGTGGTTTGTTTTGGAAAAACCCCCTCCAAAAAAGCCTTAGTTTTTTCTTTTGGTGGACATCAGAATGGTTCTAAAGACACAGAGGACAGAGAAGAAGCAGAGAAAAAACATGGACAATTTTGAAATTTTGGGAGAGCTTTGGATTTTTTACCAAAATCTGATTTGAATCTATACATCCTGATATGAAAAGTCTAGAGAACCTTTAGCAACTGTTTTAGGTACACTGGAGAACATTGACCATTCACTTTTCCAAAAAAAGGAAAATGTTAACTGCTAGAACTGAGAAGTAGACAATGACATAGAACTTTCTGAAAAATGAATTCGAATATACCAGCATATGCCGTCAACTAATTTGCTGACTTGAAGACAGCCTCCCAAACCTATTATTGCCTGTAATGAAAGACTATGTGCAATAATCACAACATGCAACCTTAACAGTGCTCACAGCATCTAAAAAATCATGATACAGTGATTTTTCCCTAGACTCAACACATTTTAGTTCAGAAATCTGATTGGCTGTTCTAGATGCCCTGCATGATATAAATTGGGGCTCAGAGTTGGAAGAAGACATCGGATCAAGCATCCCTGAGCTTCAGACAGAAAGTCACTCAGAGCTCATTCAAAGGTATGTGGATTTCCTTCGTAATTTACCATGTTTATTGTGGTCATTTCTTTTTCTGAATTTTATGTTTATTGTGGTCATTTCTTTTTCTGAATTTTATGTTTTGAAGGTGTGACTATATCACACATTTCTATTACTCTGTGCCATCCACACCATATGTTCTTCTTTAGTTTTACTATAACTGAATTGTAGTCTCTCATCATTGAAATGAAAATTTAACTTTAGTTCAGTAATATGTTTGTATGCATTTCCATAAGGTTTAGGTCAAGTTTCCAAAGCTTTTGGGGAACTAGACTTCACACCAAAATGTTTATTTGCTTTTTAATTAAGATAATGCTTTAACAGGCTTTGATCTACTCCTTTACAAAACTTTATCTATATCAAGTATAAGTACTTTTTCATATATTAACTTAACCTCTGGAAAAATAGATTTAGAAGGTAGAAACTCTAAACATAATTTTTATAGCTAGTGCATTACATGTCACATTCATATCCTACATATACTTCAAGGTGTTGTCATAAAACAATGTACATATTTTGGGATGGCCAGTCCTTGCTTCATATCTCAAGGGCCTCAATATGTAGAAGAATTGCAGTGTAGCTGACAAGCAAAAAGAGGATGTTTCTGGCTGAAAACAGATTTTTTTTTTAGTAGAATTTATTCCAGAACCATTAAAGAAGCACAGAATGGTAGCACTGTTCCTTTCTTTGTTTTAACCATATCCTTTGCTACACACCTTGAGCTCAAAGGTGTTATGAGACATTCTTGTCTAGCATTCTACAGATTAAGACATCTGGACCTCAACCCACTCCTCCATTAATCTATTCTGAAAAATTTATGCCTTTAACAGTAGTGATGCTCAAGTGAGCTGTACCTAAAAAAGATTTCTGTCTCTTCTCAATCCTCCTATTTGACCCTATTCTTTTGGTCATTATTTATAGATTCCATTTAGCTTCTATGAATCTACAGGTTGTATAGGTGCAGAAAATGGTATACAAAATCATTTTGGTAGATCACTTGTCCTCCTATAACTTGTTAACCTTCAGCTTAGTTGAAAAGCCTCTTTAGCATCAATTACGACTCCTGAAGCAATAGTATGGGTTGAAGATGGGAGTTACACATGAAGTCTTTTATCACGAAGGACCCTACCTCTTGTTAGCAACACACTAATGTGGACTATATGTACATGTATAAAACACAATTATGTTCATGCCTATACAAATATATATTTTTTTAAATGGCTGGTGCTTATTTACATTTCAGAACCATAAAAAATGGGGACCTGGATTTTGTTTGCCTGCCTCCTGGGAGCAGCTTTTGCTATGCCCGTGAGTAAAAAACTCCCTTTATCAATTGTATCCAATTTCATAAGCTTGGAAATATAAATATTTTCCTATGGTTGGTAAATTGCAGGATTTAGTACAGTATAAGATCTGATATCTCCAAGTGTCTTAAGTATTGAAGAAACCCTTAAGGAGCTTGTTAAAAAAAAATCATGAATATCTTCACCACAGATTGTAATTCAGTACAGCTAAAGTGAGGCCAAGCACTCAACATTTTAACAAGCATTTTACCCGCCCCCCCAGAAGACTCTGCCACAACAATTAGCTTGTAAAACACCACTGCCCATCTCTACAAGGAGTAATCTATCTGAAGGAATCCTTGAAAGGCTTCCAGTGTTTACTTAGCCTTAGGCAAATGTGACATCCAAATAGTCTCTGAGACTCAGTTTCTCACAAGTTTCAAAATTTCCTCTTGCCCTCTAAATACCACTGCCTTTACCCTTAAGGAGGTAATATTTCTACATTCAAAATTCCTTCTTGTACCACCTTAATGTTCTTCAAAGCTCTCCCATTTAGTCTATGGACTTACTCCTTAGGTATGACTTGGCATTGACAAGGTTCTGAAATCCTACCTATGTCAAATGCATTGATAGAAAGTAAATATAGGACAAGGTCTTTACTGTACCATTCAAATGTACCAAAGACCAGAAAGTCTGGCCCACTCTCTAAAGACAGGTACTTAATGACAAAAAGCTAAGGTCACATGCCAGCAAAGCGTTTTGGTGCTAGAAAGATAATACAGAAACCAGGAAGCTTATATACCTGCCTCTCTTCCCTCACATACAAGACCAAGATTTTGTGCTCTGTGTTCTTGAAATCCTGCATTTTGATAATTCCTTGTCCTCCAAGGAGCTCTCTGACATTTACAAATTTAGCATTTTTAATATCACAGTCTCAGAGACCTTATATCAAGACAATATAGATAACTACCTAATGTTCTTTTCCAGTCAGATAAGTGTGATTATATCTTATTGAAAAACATAAGCACTTTGGAAGAGTAGAATTGAACTGTTTCTTAAGTAGGAGTAGACTTGAACTATTTCTTAAGTAGCTTTGTATCTGCAAGAGATTTTCTGTTTTAGACTAACATCTTTCTGTCTCCTGCCCCCAATGACAAGGGTCATCCAGAACTTCATAAGCTAGGCACTAGTCAGCTGCCCCCCACTGCCCCAGGGCAAGTTGAGAAAATTGTTCAGGTTGCTTTTTATTTGGAACTTCTAAATTTATATCATAAATCATTGACACAATAATAAAAAGGCTGGCCTTGAACTTCAATAAATCAATTATTTTATTGTCCTCGGGTTAGATTTAGAATGTTTATATTTTATTACTCTCAGATTATTCTCACATTGAACAATAGAGGTGGTGTGTTATTTATTTACTTTTCATGTTAATTACTATGAATGCCTTTAATTCTTGAATACTTAACTAGTTGATCTACAAAAGGGACCCTTTGTGAAACAATTCCTTGATTGCTGTTATTTTGAAAATGTATAACAGAAACATACCTCTTCCTAATACAGAGGGAGTTTGATCAACAAGTAAATGGGTTGGTGGAAAAGGGTAGAATTCTTTGATGGTTGATGGGTTTAATCTAAAGATCCCTGGAGGACAAATGTGTCTAGCCCTTTGCTTCCGGGTCTCCCACTAGACTTCGGGAAAGTCTAGCTATTCAGAGCCTCTTTAAATGAGAAGGCTCCTCCTATACAGCATACATGCTGAGACTAAAAATATATCTCAAATACATTCTATACTATGTATATATTTCTTTAAAATATAGCTTTAGACATTAATGTGAACAATTGAATATTGACTTAATTTCTTTCTTTTTCTCTTTCTTCTCCCTTTGTTTCTCCCTTTTTTTTTTTCTTTCAATTTGCCTTCCCCCTTCTCTAAAAAAGCTACCACCTCATCCTGGGAGCCCTGGCTATATCAACTTAAGCTATGAGGTAATTTTTCTATTTATTAATTTTGACCATTGTTTGAGTTAAAGATGTCCTGAAATCTGTATCATCAAGATATTTCTCAAATGGTCACACTTTTTCAGTTCCCACCAGCAGCTTTAAGCCCCGACTGATGGCCTCAAGCTTGCATTTCCCAGCATCCTCCTTCCTGGTCACTCTGACTCAGCCTCTACTTTTAAACCTAGTTATTAATGTATCTACCATGAACTACCACTCAGGAAGGCTCCATGATAGGTCAGAAACTGAACTCGGCTTCAGGGGTCTTGTTCTATGGCAGCCTATAAAATTCGAGGAGTAAGTAAGATATAAAAAACCTTTTCTAGCTGGAAAAAAATACTGATTCAAAGACATCCACACATGGTGTGCATTTCTCATTGGCTATACTAAGTGATCAATGAAAAATGGTTTATAAGAGTCTCTTCCAAGTGATGAAAAGCAGAGAAGATCTAGAAACAAGGTTTGAGGTTCTCCTTAATCACATGCAAACTATATGACTTTGGGAAGATAAGTTTTCCCTCTGGAACTTTGGCTTCTTTATCTAGAGAAAAGATACAATGATAACTATATTTCAAAAATATTATTCAGAGAGTAATAAAGAGCATAAAAGTGCTATGTCACTCATAACTTGAGTGAGGTTAATAGTTTCTCTTGTACTGATTAAATGATGTACTATATGAAAAAGCTATAAATCTGACTCTAATTAATAAGAATATACTGTCCAGAAAGGGATGAAATTCTTTATCTCAATGGTTCAGATAAAAATCTGAGTCTGTTTAGTCATGTAAACTGAAGAAAAATGTTAGTAGGAATCTGAGGCAAATTTTACTGTTTTATCTTATATTTGATTAAGAAGTCTATGTCTCAAGGATGAAAAACAATGGTTCTACCTGCTTTCTCCATTGTGATATCAAATAGGAAAGAATTAAATGAATATCATCACATTGTGTCATAAGTTTTTAATGGTTTGTTTTGCTCTTTCAATGAAGAGCAGGAACTGTGGAATTAAATTGAATCACTACTTTTGTAACTTCAGCTGAATGAATGACCCTACCTGAATTTTCATTACATTACCTATAAAAGTAAGGGTGATACCTGCCTCAGATCATGGAAGAAAACATGAAAAGTGGATGGGATGGATGTAACACAGTACCTGACACATAGGAAACATCCAACAAATGTTTACCTTCTTCTTTCTTTTGTAGAAGTCACATTCTCAGGCTATCAATACTGACAGGACTGCATTAGTGAGTCTATATTTCATACTGAATTAGTGAGTTTAGTATTTAGTTCATATGTAATTAAACTTAATCAAATGCATTCTAATGTCTCTTTCTCTTAAGGTGCTTACCCCTTTGAAGTGGTACCAGAGCATGATAAGGCAGCCGGTATGTGGATATTTTGTTCTTTATTCCCTTAAAAGAATAGGCATGCATTTAAAGTCCCTTTTTAACTGAAATATCATGTCTCCACCTACAAACACTAATGGGAATTTTAGTTTGTAAAAGGTCGTATCTGTGTACACTGTTAGAAATTCTTGAAAAGGAAAAATGACTAAAATATTCATAAGGTAATAATAACAAACACTACTGCTACTTCTCCAGTTAGAAGTCAACTGAGCCAATGGTAAACCTGACTCTTTGTTTCTCACCAGTATCCTTCCTATGGTTACGAACCCATGGGTGGATGGCTGCACCACCAAATCATCCCTGTGCTGTCTCAACAGCATCCCCCGAGTCACACCCTTCAGCCTCATCACCACCTCCCAGTGGTGCCAGCTCAACAGCCAGTGGCCCCCCAGCAACCAATGATGCCAGTTCCTGGCCACCACTCCATGACTCCAACCCAACACCATCAGCCAAACATCCCTCCATCTGCCCAGCAGCCCTTCCAGCAGCCCTTCCAGCCCCAGGCCATTCCACCCCAGTCTCATCAGCCCATGCAGCCCCAGTCACCTCTGCACCCCATGCAGCCCCTGGCACCACAGCCACCTCTGCCTCCACTGTTCTCCATGCAGCCCCTGTCCCCCATTCTTCCTGAGCTGCCTCTGGAAGCTTGGCCAGCGACAGACAAGACCAAGCGGGAAGAAGTGGTGAGTATACCTTGAAGCCAGAAAAAGACAAATCCTAAGAAAGCTATTTAACAGAATTGGCCCCAGAGTTCAAAGTTCCAAAACAAATCAGAGCCCAGAGTTTCATATGCTATAGGTCTTTGCTTCTATTACTCCTAGCATTCATTGTTTTGTTTTTTTTTTTTTTTCACAAATGAATTTGTTGACATGCTTTGGTAATTAACACCATGGACTTCAAGGTGTATTTAAATTCTAATTATTAAATTCTTACCAGAAATGTGTTACTGAAATGCACCCATTTTAAATGTAATAGGACAGATGAATATCATTCTTTAATATTTCAAAGGTTTGATTAGTAGGCTAAAATTTCAGGAAGAGTATAAAAGGAGTAATGAACAAACTGAAAGAGGATAGGTAGATGAGAACTACCTTTCAGGACATAAAGGAAAATTGCATGCCTAAAGAGATCATTTAACTTGAAAGTGGCTCAGTTAGTGAGACTCTTAGGTTCTTCTTCAGTACTAGGACTCCACAGACTAAGTGTTTGACAAGGGGTTGTCACAATTTAGCATTAAATGTTCCTGTGTTACAGAAAGCTCTTACAAATAAGTGAGTCTAGTTAATAAAATGTTCCTTATATACTTGCACACACACATAAATTACATATAAGAAATGATGTGATTATACTATGCACATGAACTAAAATGTGATTCCAACTCATAAATTCTATGAATGATTTGCTACTAAGAATCAAAGAGGAGTGAGGCCAGAATGACCTAGATTGGGAGCCAGGACACCTAGATTCTAGGCTTAGCCTTTTCCTCAAAAAAAGAAGGGGGAGGTAGGGTACCAGGTTACTTCCATCTGGGGATGTTTCCCCTCTTTAAAACAGGGAAAGGAATAAAACAGATAACTTTTAACTGTAAATATTCATGCTACATTTTCCTTATAAAAATACTGCCAAGCTTTTCTTCACAATTGTAAGCCTATTTATGGAAATGAAGTGGGACTTTTAGAAACTGAGAGGAATTGAATAACCAGGTAGCTATCACTGATTTTCCTAGCCTAAGGTACATGCTCTCTGTTTGCATGCAAAGTGGGTTTGTGTCTTCATTAATGATTAACACTGTGGATGTGATCATGGGTTTTTATCTTGCCCAAGCTATTTGTGGAAAGGTGACTTTGGGGAGTTAGTTTGAACTTTTTAAACTCAATACTCTCCTGTTATTAGAGTAAAAATACTGGTGATTGCCCAGAGTTGCCTTATGGAAAAATGAAATAAAGTAATGAGATCATAGCAGGCAACAACTGATGCAAGGTGTCTTAGCTCCTTGAACATAGGGAACTTTTCTTTAATGATAATATGAGAAACTTCAGAGATTATAGAATAAAACTCAAGGGTTGTACATTGTTTTGACAAAACTGAAGCCATAACTTATTATTGTAAATAGTATTCACTAGGAATGTTTATAAATTATGTTAATTGTTCCTTTTGCTATATTTTTTCAGGATTAAAAAATTCAGAAAATGAGAGAACCGAAGTGGATACTTCGGTTGTTTTTAGGAATAACTCAAGAACACAATGATTTATGCCTACAATCACTTAGTAAATTCTGTAACTAAAAATAAGTATCATTAGCAGATAATAAAATGTTTTAAAAATCATTCATGTCTTTGTGTTGAATTAAATTTAAAATTTCCTATCACTTGAGAGAACTTATAAGTGAATATTTGTGAATAATGTAGGGACTGGTCATTTGCTCCTACAAATTGACCATTTAGCAGGCAAATAATGACTATATGTCTTCTTAGAGAACCTTTAGATTATCTCAAATCTTTTCTTAAAATAGATTTTTACATCATTAACAATAGTTGAGAAAATTAAAAAAAATATTCAGCATGAATAGTCACAAAATCTGAACCAAATGAAAGCAAGTTTAGAAGAAAAATTCTTTACATTGAAAAGATAAACTTTAAGAAATGTTTATATTCTAAATCAAATTCAGACTTGGAACTCTAGCTTTAGTCTTCACACCACATTACTAATCAAAATCTGGTATTTTGAACTCATTCTACCAAAAAAATATTTTCAGTAAAATTATGTGGTATATAGAGTAATTCACTGAATTTGAAATTACTGAAGTAATCATTTTGCCTAAGAAAATTTTAATAATGGAGCTTCAAACAGAGAATTGCAGTGATTTTATACACAAGTCATTTTTTTCACTTCATAATCTTTAAGCTGATGAAGTCTACCGCATGGTCTTCAAAACGTTAGCAGATGCATAAAATGGACTCAAAACAAGTTTTCTTTCCCACTCATATTTATATTTGAATCATTTTTTCCCTCTTACACCCACACAAAATTGTAAACAGTCTTTGCAGCGTTTATATTACACAGCACCCACAGTAACTTTATTCAGTATCTTTATGATTAAGGCCCCTTAATCACTTTCTGGAATGAATAAACATAGGTTTACTGGGAATGTATTGATATTCAAACAAGTTGATCTTAAAGAAATTAAATGCTATAAGAAAGGTAAGAAAGCACTTAATCAATTAGCATAGGCTACTTTTAATCAATTGAGCAAATATTTTTTAAACACTCAGTAGACTAGGCAATACTGAATGTAATAGTGAAAACAGCAATTTTCTATCCTTAGGGTTCTAGAATCTGTGAAAGAGATGCAATAAGCTATCTATCAGCAACAAAGAATGCCCAAATAGCATTAATATCATAGCAGAAATATAGTCAAAATTCTATGGCACTTAGCAGTCACAATTATAAGCTGTTCATCAGCTTGCTCACAACTCATTCCTCATTGGCAGAGCTGGAATTGATTGCAGCAAATGGTCTTCCACCTACTCAGGAGAGAGATGTGCCCTCTCGACTGCCCAGGGAGAGAAGGTCCATTCATCCACACCAATATGACATTAGTTGCCATAGCTTTATACTGCTTGTCTCTTATTAGTTGAGGAATAGGTTGTGGTGGACCATAAATATAGAATGAGGACAAAGCACAAGTTTCCTGGAAAGAAAGAACTCTTAGGGATTAGCATTCCCTTTGATAAAAAGATGTATAGATACACTCTAGGGAGAAAAAAAAAGGTGCTATTATTTTGACCATTTGTTTGAAGTTATTATTCATGAAGCTCTATCTGCTGTCTCGTGATCAAAAGTTGGAAATAGAAAAGTAAAATCTCCTGAAGATATTGGTGGCATCATTGTGTCTTGAGATTACCTATCCCTGGGACCACCTACATCTAGATGCTTTGCTATTTCAAAGAGAAGCATGAGACATGGAGCTTAAACAGAATTACCATTTTTGTATCCCTGTTATATAAATTGACTCTTAACTCTTCATGACTATCTCTAAAAGATCTTACTTGCCCCAGATCATGGAAAAACAACTTGCAGAATGTGTTGGATTGATAGAAATATAATACTTGACATAGTAGCACTGGATATGTATTTAGCTTCTTTCTTTTGTAGAAGTCACATTCTCAGGCTATCAATACTGACAGGACTGCATTAGTGAGTATATATTTCACACTGAATTAGTGAGTTTAGTATTTGTTTTATGTGTAACTAAATTAAATCAACTGCATTCTAATGTCTCCTTCTTTTAAGGTGCTTTCCCCTAGGAAGTGGTACCAGAGCATGCCAAGGCAACCGGTATGTAGATTTTTTTTTATTATTTTAAGTGCATTTTGAATCTCCTTATTCATTCAAATATGTTTACTCCAAAGTATACATTTAAGCCTAATGCCGACAAAATTCTGTTGGAGGTGAATTGGCTTCAAAGGGCATATTACAATGTTTATGTGATAAACGTTTAAAACCTTAGGTTTTTACAATAATTTTTAATATTAAGTAACATCTCAATTTCAATAAATGTCTAATTTATTGCTCACATGAACCTCACAAAGTTTATTTTTGAACCCTTATGTGCTTTTTTTCCTTGAATGTTTTATAATATTGGGTTCAAACCATATAGAAGAGTTCCACTTCAATAAATAATGAATATAATTAGTAATATACTCATAGTTCACATATTAAAAGAAATAATATAATCTAACAATCTAATTTCAACCTATATTTCTATAAATATATTTTAGTAACAAATACTGAGTTTGGATGTTTAAAAATCTGGAAGTACTTATTATTTATCAAAGAAAATATTAATAATAATTGCCATACTACCCAAATCAAAATGTAGATACATAGGATTTCAATGCAATGGGATGTTTCACACAAATAAATATATAACTTGTAATTACATTATATACCTGTGCCATTCAACACAATAATCATAGGTGGGCATTTACATTTACATGAATTAAGGAATATAATTTAAAATTTTGTTTCTTGGCTATAGTTGATATATTCTAAATGCACCTACACTGAGCAAATGACTACCATTTTGGTCAGCATAAATCTAAGATACTGCTAACAGAACTGAGAATTTTATCAGTGTTGTTCTATATACTACTTTTTTAGGCAGAAGAAGCATATTTATCGATTCCAAGATTTGAAACAAAAGATGACACAAAACAGATTGATTGATTAAATTAAAAATTACAGTTTCCCCTAAGAAGCTATTTCCTAAGCATGTCAGTAACTATAATCTTGAAAGAGGATTTTCTAAGAACTACAGGATTCTTTTCTTTTGTCAAACCATGTACACTATGATGGTTTCTCTTCTAGTTCCCTTTCAAAACAGACAAATCTGGAATTGAAATAAATTTATTTATAATAGAATTGTGTTTTCCATTAAAAACCCCCAATGTTCCAGATCTATAACCAGCCACAGTTTGACTGGATGTAGATTAGGTCTGTCCTGGACCTAGAGCTTCACTGAGAAGAGGTGAAATTTTAAGCTGATTAAAAATTCTAACCACCTAGAGAATATATAGTAGTGATATTAGCTATTATAACCAAGGTATATCACAGTTTATCCAATAAAAATTCAAGAAAAATAGGTCAAGTTGCTCATTTTCTTTCCAAGAGACATGTTTACACTTTTTTTTCTAACACCATACAAACTGAAACAATAGTCTTTCCCCCTAAATGTGATGTTTTCTCCTAGGTAGTAAAACTTAGAAGAAAATACCGAGAACAAATTTGAGCACCAAATGTAAAAAGTTATGTGAAGTAGCAAATAATTGTGTTGATTTATAAAATAACATGATGTTCTACTTATCTTAACAGCTTAACATGGAAAGCACTAAAGAAAAATGATTTTGACCAGTCTTCTACCTTTCCAGAACATACTGGCATGTAGTAGTTAATATTGCTTTAATAAAATTCTCATCAGCTCACATTTGTTGTGAAGTTCTTGTTATTTGTAGTTTTTCCATTGGGGAGATTTGTTTGGCAACCTCATAACTTGTCTTAAAGTGTATAGGTTTATCAGTAGGAATCATTGGTTGAAAATTAGTTATTCAAAAATGCTTTCTGGGAAGACGCCACAATAAATTTATAGGAAACACGTGACACTTATAAAATATGAATAATAATTGGGAATTTTGGAAGGGAAGTGGTGAGGGGTAAAGAACATGAAAACAAATCATTTTGGCCCCCAAACATTTTACATAGTAAATAATAGCTGCCTCTTTTATTTGCAAAATCAAAATTAATAAATCCTTCTTACAAATATCCCTGTACTTTAATGGAAAAAAGGAAATTAGAGAATGAGAAATAGGGAGAGAAGGAATAAAAACATCACGAGATTACGTATATCTATTTTATGAATTAAAAAATCTCAAATAATATTAAATTATCTTGATGCCATAAAACATCTAAATCCTGTATTTGGGCATGAAAAGTGAGTGTTATGAGGCCAATCAAGAGTCCCCAAGTGCCCAAATAACATTAAAGATGATGCCATCTGTTGTATGATTGGGGTTACTCGGATTTTACAAATAGAGCTTCTGATTAGCAATCACAACCATAGCTGTAGAAAGTTGTACAAATCTCTCATCCTCTCTGTGATTCATTTTCCTCATCTATAAAATGCAGTGACAACATTCTTTGAGTCTTTCTTTCAAATTGAAAATAGGTTGTTCTCTCATACAATACATCCTGACACAGTTTCCTCTCACTCCACTCCTCTCTGTTGCCCCTCCAACCTCTTCTCCTCCTCTCCCACCCAGATGCACTATCCTTCCATTTCTCTTCAGAAAAGAGCAGGCCTCTAAGAGACAACAACCAGCATGACAAGATACAATATGACAAGGAAAGTGCCCTCATATTTAGGCTGGACAAGGCAAACTAATAGGCGGAAATGAGTCCCTAGATCAGGCAAAAGAGTCAGAGACACACCTGCTCTCACTATTAGGAGTCCCACAAAACACCAAGCTAACAGCCATAATGGCCCCTAACATTAATCCCTGATGAATGCAATTATTTGTAGGTGTTAAGGAGTATAGGCATGTATGTGTATATGCATGTGTATTGAATGTACATGTTTATATGTGTGCACATTTATATGTATGTATGTGCACTTGTGCATCTGTAGGCCAGAATTGATGTCTTCATCCACTGTTCTCCACATAGTCTTTCTTTGAGACAGGTTCCTCACTAAACTGGAAGCTCATCAAGCTCCAGTGATCCACATGTCTCCACCTCCCCAGCACAAGAAATTCCATATATACACACTCATGCCTTTTTATGTGGGTGTTGGGTATCTGAGTTCCAATTCTATTGGTGCCTGGCAAGCACTTGGTAAACTGAGCCATTTCCCCAGACTCCAGATACGGTTTTTATATTCATGAATGCGGTCTTCTGACTATGTAACTCAAAGGGAATGCTACACAATTGCAAGCAGAATTGTCTCCATCTTTTTTATAACATATAAAAGTTTTCTATGCCAAAGGCTCCAATATGGAGCATGTTTAATACTTATCAATCTGTAATTTCTAACATATTGCCACCTGAAACATTTTTCTTACTCACTGGGATCATGCATGATCTCTACCACTTCCCACCTGATATTCCAGATGCTGTAAAATATCTACCCTCAAAACCAACCACACTCTCCATTCCCTACCCTAGGGAGAGATACCAGGGCTATAAATTCACCAAGTACGCATAGTGAACAATTTATGAGTATTTTTCTATGTCCATCCAAAGAAACTTATCATCTAGTGGGAAGACCAAAGTAATTGTTTGATAAAGAAGTATTCACAACACATCTTGGGAAAACCTCTGGACAGAGAACTGAAGTTCACATGGAGAGGGCCCCTAGAAAATCATATGAGCTAATACATCATAATGGTTGCTCTATTGATACATGCTCCAATGAGACACGTAGAAAGCATGTTAAATTCACTTTCAGAAGTATGTTGAATTATGGACAGGCACCTGTAAGCAGGAGTATCTTGAGTTATTGACAGGCTTCTGTCTGGTTTCCAGTGGTTAAACGGAAAACAAATGCAAGAACAATTTTCAGAGGAAATATAAGGAACTGTCTTTCTCTCATTGGTAAGTTTTGAGAAAGCTACAGTGTAAAATTATTATGCCATTTTGAAAATGCATCCTTTCCCCTTCCCTGTCTTTCTTCTGCAGGCACATGCAACACACAGTGGCTTTTAAGTGAATCTCTGAAACTTACTGGGATGACCATAATGAAAATACCATTGAAATATTCCAACCATGATATTGAATCATAACAAATTGGTGTATATACTCCCTCTACCTGGAATTTAAGCACTCAGATAAAAATATATAAAAATGTTCAAAGATTTCATGAACACAATCACAGGGAGAGAGGGGGTATTAGACTTGGCTTCCTGCTTTGCAGCCTCCATAAATGTTAACCACTGAGGCACCAGTCCAAACTGGCTCTTTTTCCAGGGTTCTGACTGGAGAAGGAAAGAAGAAAATGTTTGCAAATTTACACAGCTGCATGCAATAACAAATCTAGGCTCTACAGGTTTACAAAATCCCATTTTCTGCCTCTGATGAGGAACTTGGCCTCAATGTGGTTTCTACAAATGATTTTTCATGTCCAAAAATAGGTATAACAGAAAACTTCAAGATCTATTTCCTGTTTTAAAAGATAGTACTCGGTTTTCAAATACTTATAAAATATTGCTGCTAAAAGGGGCAGTTTCTGTCCACAGGATTTATAAAAATGGTTGGAAACAAAAACCATTTTCTGCCTTTGTGGCTCATTAAGGTAGAAAACAAATCTTTCTGATGAATAATAACAGGTAAGAAGAAAACTAAATTGGTGAGTTGACTCAGTTGATGGTTGTTATTATAAGTCCTCAGAAACATAATATAAAACCTTCTCTCAGAGATTGAATCATTCAACAAATTGCAAAAAATCAGGCAGTAAATTTTTTCAGAAACAACTTCTCATGTAATTAACTATTTTGTATATATTTAAAGTATGCATATAGCATAGTGGCCTGTGAACATGATAAAGAAAAGGAACACAATGGAAATGAATTGAAATGAAGTGATTGAATTGCTTAATATCTTACATAGCCGAGATTTAGAAAAAACTTGTGATTGCACCATGATGGCGTTAAAAATAATCAGCAAACAAACTAGTATTCACTGTTACTTATAAAAGAGTCAAAGAAACTTTTACATATAGATGTGTTAACAGCAAGAAGCTTATCTCTGGGAACATTCTGGTAATATTAAAAAAATAATTAATCAAATATTATTTTTTAGATTTTCTGTGAAGTCAGAAAAATGAGGCATACGAAAATGAGTAGTAGTGAGGTATCTTCCAAAGGCTGCCTTTATCATCTGCAAATAGCAAATACAAGGTTTTCTGAATCAGCCATCTACTTTCCTCCATCAAGTAGCCACAAGAAAGATGACAGGCCTCATTTTGTGGTTCTGCACTAGTATATAATGAAAGATCATGATATTGCAAAATCAACAGCATCTGTGGCAATATGCTTTCTTGTAACCTGTTGTATTCATTATATAGTACTCAAAGAATGAAACTAAAAAATGTCTCAGTAGCAATGATACTTAGTGTCAATGCTATCATGTATTATTCAGGTGGCATTGCCAAAGTTTTATCCACCAGGACTCTGTTTCCTTAGTTGTGACACAAAAATGACAAACTAGAGCACCACTGAGGCATTTACAACATTATGTAGCCATGTGTATTTGAAAGTCAAGTTTCAAATGCTGAAGAAATAACTAGAAGAGAGGTGGTAGATCCTTCTTAAAATCTGCTTCTAGTTTTCAACAAAAATTTGAATGCTTTTTGCAATGACATCGCATTCCAATTAGCCTGGCTTGAAGGCCTCAAACCTTCAAAAGTAGTGGTTCTCAACCTGTGGGTCAAGACCTGTTTTGGAGGGAGTCAACAGACTCTTTTCCAGGGGTTGTATATTTACGTTACAGTTCCTAACAGTAGCACAATTACAGTGATTACAAGAATTATTTTATAATTGGGGTCACCACAACACAAGGAACTGTATTTAAAATTGCAGTGTTAGAAAGGTTGAGAAATATTGTTCTAGAATAAGAGAGACAGCTTAATGGCCATCCAAACCTTCTGAACTTAGAATTTGAAGGAGATACAAATGAAGGATGGAGTAAGCTGAGTGAAGACAACCTTTACAGAAGGATTGCATCTTTCTTTTCCTACTGCATCCCCTTTAATCTATGGGGTCCTTAATTTCTGAAGCCTTCCATATCATGCTGTCTCTGGTCTTACTCTGCTTCTTACAAGAGGTACAAAACACAGATCCTGAATCACATGTTATATCTTCTTATATCTCTGGGGCCCTTACATCTCAGCAGCAATAGCAGCTCCAGACACAACTGACCTTCCATATGCTTCCCATAGAGCTAGGGCCCAGTGTAGGAACAGAGAAGAAAATAGAAGGCAAGGCTACTGCTCAGCGCTAAAGAAGCCAGCCAGCTAAGTTCCCCAGCTGGAATGCATGGCAAGAGGCCCTGGGAGGGAGAAGGCCTTGGGTCACTGTGATCCTCTGAGTCACAAACCCTGGGGATGTCTCTGCTCTGAAAGGCCTTCCTTGGAATAGCAAACCAAGATATCCAGAGTGCTCATTTCAGGAAGAACATCTAAAAGTTAAAATGTTAAACTAAGTGATTGTATAGACATATGTCTGTTTGGAGGAAACACTAGAAATGCTATATAAATGTTGGACTAGGAAAAAAAACATTTATAAGAAAAACTGGGACATATCTGAGAAAGAATTTTTGTTTATGATATATACAGTGACTCTTCCAACTCAATAATAAAGTATAAAAGAGCTCAAGGAAAATGGTTGAAGGACCTGAAATGGCATTCCTCTGAACAAAATGCATGAGTAGCCAATAAACATAGGAAGAAGGGGTCAGCATCCGCAGCTACAAGGGATTTATTTGTAAATCAAATTCATGGAAGATGAGCATCATGTACTGAACTAACTTCCAAAGCAGTGGTATGGATGAGACACCCTTTAACTGCACTGCTTAAAGGGGATGAAAAATACTTTAGAAAAGAGTTTGGGGTTTCTCAAAATGTTAGGCAGAGTTCTATGACTCATCAGTTCAGCTCTAGTGTATAAACTCAACAGAACCCGAGGGTGTACATTTGCATTAAAATGCTCAGGTGCAGTGTCCTGATAACATGATGTTGACTGAAAAGTGACAGGGTCAAAAGACTAGATTGTGTGATTCCATTTCCAAGAAATGTTCAAGACAAGCACATTTATGGTGATAAATTCCTGGTGGTTTCCAGGGATTCAGGGAATGGGCAGAAGACAGAGAAGATGAAAGAAGGCATCTCTATATTAGGGTAAATTGTAGGATATATAAATTTTATTTTGGTAGATCTGTTTAGTTTTTAAAAAATGAAATTCTGATTGTTATTCCCTCACAAGAACCCTTGCCTAATTATGGAAGGCTCTTCTTAATTTTCTAATACTCCTGCAAACTCAAGGACCACAATGTAATCAGACATTTATTTGAGAACAGATATAGGACCGCTGTCTCCTAGAAGTAAGACTTAAGGGCTTTCTTCTCAGTCACTGTGAGTAAAAATTCTGCTCAAGCATCATGGTACAGCCTTGCTTCTCCCTAATGCACCAAACGCTGAATACCAGCTCCCATCTTAGCATGCTCACAACTTCATGCATGACAGCCCTTTAGAACATAGATTGCTCTTGAATTACACTTAATCTGTGAATTAAATGCCATTTTATTTAAGTACATTTTATTAAGAACATCTCAGTGTATTTCTCCTAGATGAAATTTAGCAACTCATTGTTGCCCTTTACATTTTATTTTTTTATTTAGTAGAAAGAAAGAATGTACTTAAAAATTGTTTACTTTTATTTATTATTTATGTGGGTGTACATGTGAGAGCACTAGGTCAGAGGACACCTTGTGGAAATCATTTCTTTCTTTCCACTACTTGAATCCATTGGCTCAAACTCAGATCATCAGGCTTGGCAGCTAAACTATCTCACAAACCCCCAAAATCTACTTTCAAGCATTATTTAAAGTTAGAGAATTGCCTCTAGGGGCTGGTCTCTGTTTTCGCAATTATAAATAGAAAAGAAACTAGCAAGAGGTAACAATGAAAAGAACGGTCACTGAATTTAGAAAAAAATATGTACCATTCACTATAAAAACTTCAGTTGAGTTTATGACAGATTTATGTCAATTATACTAATTTTATTGTATTTATTAATATCACTTGTTCACTTTCTAATCTTCATCTGCTCAAACAATTCTTGTGACACAGGATCACTGCCTATAAATATGAACTTATTAATGCTACTATGTGCGTTCTATCTTGCACTTAAGATTTTGTTTGAAATAGTGCCTTCTGCTAATATGGGTAATGCTTCCAAAGAACGGTTTGCTAGTCACTTTAGTTAACTAGAAGGTACAGCTTCTAGCATTTATTATATTTATGCAATAGTACTAATATATATCTTTCACCCATTCTGGGTTTGTCTTAAATGTTTCCACCATAAAGTCACTTGATATTATCTGAATTTTTGATGATAATACCATTGCTTTCTAAAAGATAGTGGTTGGTGTGAGAAATAGGATATTTCTGTGAAAAACTATTAAACTGTTTTTACTGAGGCAGACATATAGGCTTCTTCTGAAGCAGTCCAGAGTGCTGTATGATAGATGCTGAACAATAATATTCTGAGGCACATGCTATCCTACTTTCTAAGGGAAAATCAAAGAGTTTAACAATTTTATTCATTGGCATACATTCAGTGACTCTGAAATTTGGCCAGTACTCTGGTTTGCAAATTTCTATGGAAAATGAGCTGTGTTTGGCAAGCTTCACGAAATATGAGACTGATAAAAATGTCTCATGCTTTCTCAAGACCTTATGCCACTAACTGTGTGGGATTGGAAAAATATTGTTTAAATGTCCATTTAAACACTCTCAATAAACAATTTTCTTTATCCATCAGAATTAATGAAATTCTGTTGATTTCAAAGCATAACTTTAGCTAAGCTTCTTTGAACTTTGATTAGAAGATGGTATTTCATAGAGATCATAGACCTAGATCCATTAGATTCAGTAGAGTTTAATTCAAAATGAAAAAAAAATGTTGATAGAGTACTTTTGTTGATAGAGTATTTTGCATTTTGGAGAACTAGCTGGAAATTCCATTGATACTTAGGTTGTTAGGAAGCAGGTCTTGAACTCAGAAAAAAAAGATTAAACTAAAAGAGATAAAAATATTATTGTAACATCCCAAGCCACTATATAAAAGAACATGATGTTGAATTCCACTGCAAAGTTCATGACTCTCAAATATTATCATCTCTCAGCCAATCATCTCTGATTTTTTTAATGGAGTTGTTGCCTTTTTGACCCCCTCACCTGCTATCTCAGGTCATATCAAACTTCACTTATCCAATATTAATGTCCTCAGCTTTCTTTCTGGCAAATATCATTGTCTCCTACTCCACTCTCCCACATCTTGAGAAGTATTGATTGTTGATAAAGCATTTTTCAATATAACTGGCTTGTAGCACCCTCTCAAGAGCTGTTATTGCTGTTGATGATTATGATGACCACTGAAGATAAAAAGATGATGATCTTTTCTATTGAGTTTTTCCAGCCAGAAACTAAAGAGTACTTCTTTATTCTTTCCTTGAACTTGTGTTCCACATTTAGTCTATTCTAGAGTTCTGTTGATTCTCTCTCTATAACAATTCAGGAACATTACCCTCCTCTCAAAGATGATGATCTTTTCCATTGAGTTTTTCCAGCCAGAAACTAAAGAGTACTTCTTTATTCTTTCCTTGAACTTGTGTTCCACATTTAGTCTATTCTAGAGTTCTGTTGATTCTCTCTCTAAAATAATTCAGGAACATTACCCTCCTCTCTAGCTCCACTTTTACCATCACCCTATCTCTAGGCTCCATTAAGCCAACCTAACAATCTTCTTTTGCACTTGTTTAGCTAGGTTTTCATAGGAGAAATCAGAATGTTTTCAAAGACAAGCCTTCCTTCTATGATACATACATTATGTGTTGTGTGTATAATAAATGTACTATGCACCATCACTAGGAGGTATATTTCAATTTTATAGGTGAATAAGCAAAATAAAATTGAAACATGTTCAAGGGCACTCTAATGTAATTCACACCCTGTTCATCTGGGTTCAGAGCTGTGTTCAACAGCTACATAAAGGAATATGTCATTCTAAACATTTTAGCAAAGCAACAGGCAAACAAGAGTCAATGGATTTCCATTGCACTTAGAACAAAATTCATTCATACAGAACTTCCCTGAGCTAAAATATCTGACCAACTTCCTCAACCTTTCCTCTCCTGCTCATCTTTTCCCTTATTTTCCAAACACTTAGGGCCAGCACAAGCTCTGGCTTGCTTAGGGATTTCCTCTTGCCTTGTTTCCTGTGCTTGAGCTATTCTTCCAGGGCATTTTCCCATGGCTGATTCCTCCTTCATTAGGTCTCTGTTTAAATCTCATTCGCTCAAGAAAGCATTCCCTGACCTTTCTAATCTGAAGTCAATGCTCCCTGGCTTTTCAATCTCAACCTTCTGTTCATTTCTTCCTAGCAGTTATCTCAACTTGTAATTGTTTTTTATGATTGTGCATTTATTTATTACTTTCCCATTTGCTTGGAAGATTCACAGTGAAAAAGATTCTCATCTCACTCTATTTCTACCCTCTGACACCCTGCTTTGCAAAGAGTAGGTGCTGGGAATTTTGAAAAACAAATGAAGAGAAGAATATTTTGAGGAGCTGGAGAGATGGCTCAGAGGTTAAGAGCACCGACTGTTCTTCCAGAGGTCCTGAGTTCAATTCCCAGCAACCACATGGTGGCTCACAACCATCTATAACCAAATCTGGTACCCTCTTCTGTACACTATAAACATAATAAATAAATAAAAAAGAATATTTTGATAATGGTAACTAGCCACATAGACTCAAGATTCTCTTAAAATTTAGCACCAGTCAACTGGGTAAAGATCTTCATCCCTGAGATAAGTACTTAGTTTTGAATCTCATAAATTTGTGTCTTCAAATGTTTTTATCATTTTGATTTTTAGATGATTTGGCAACAGGTAAGTTACAGGGTTCTAGATTGCTCATGACTTTGAAGTTGTCAGTGTGCATTGCAGGAATACTAGCTAATAGAACATAATGTACAATATTAATAAACTTTTAAAATATTAAAAACAGTGAAATTGATACATACTATGATTTTAAATATGCAGTTACACATTTACATCGATTAGAAGTGAAGCCAGGAAGTATCATCCCAGCTTGATAACAAAGACACTGTTTTATTTTTGTTTTCTTTTTTATGTAAGTAACCTCCATTCCTGAATATTAAAGAAAAACTTATGTTCAAAACAAAACAATGGTAAAAACAAGCATTTATCTTTTTGAAGATTTACATCAAGTAAATAAATGCATCACTTCACCATGCTCCTGTCCAAAGAGCAAAGAGATCTGATGAGAACTTGCTGTGTTTCTATCTCTTCTATATGTTCCCTTATCCTTCCTGGCACCTGCAGAAGTTACACCCTGAGCCACTAACAGAAGTTCTACAGTTTGTTGTGATGTTCCTGCCTTTAAGTACCTTCTACAACCATCTTGGACATAGCAGGTCAAACATGGCCTTCAGTCTAACACATGACAGGTCAAACAGTCCTTGCTATGGCCTGAACCCAAACCACCATTCAAACTCTATTTAATGGTCTTCCTCCAGGAAATCCTACATTCCAGCCAAACTGAATTTCCATATTCTGTGGATTCTCATCTTAACTTTCTTTCTTTCTAACTGTGAATTACCCCCCTCTATCTCCCAGCTGTGAAATTTCCTCTTTGTATCTCCTCATTTAACATAGAACAGCATGCCTAATGTTATATATTGAACACACTGTACTTTATATTCTGTTTTTCCTACCCAGGGACATCACTGCAGCTATTGTCTTATGTACCATCCATATTCTCACGTCAATTGAATCTGGCTCATCAGCATTAGGTTATGCTATGATATGCCCCATCATACAAAAGTTCTTGCTCATGCTTTCAGAGCCACCTCCTACAGCAAAAATTCTTTTACACACACACACACACACACACACACACACACACACACACACACACACACAAACTTCCATGTCCAGTCTTCCTTAATGTCAGTTTCTTGAGCCCACTTCAAACTGATTCTTCTGCCTCCACCATTTTATTTATTTATTTATTTATCTATTTATTTATTTATTCACTCATTCATTTTTACAACAGTAGGGATTGAATTTTGGGCCTCATGCATATGGACAAGCTCTTTACCGCTGAGGTACAGCCTAACCGCCACCACTCACTTTATTAAGGTTACCCAATAACCTCCACATTACTAACTCTAAGCAATCCTCAAGCTGCCACCTACTTGACAGAGCAGCACATAATTTTTGCCAATTAGAACTCTTTAAAGAATGAGAGTGAGTGTTACTGATAATTATATTGATTGGCAGTTATTCATTATCCAGGACTGTATTTGGCCAACTGAGGCATACTTTCCCCCACCCCGTGGAAGATCATGCAGATGATAATTGCTCATTCCCTTAAAATATTGCCATCATTGGCTTTCTGAATCACCATTGACTGGCACTCATTCTCTCTCTGCTATTGTGCCTCCTTCAAGTCCCCAAATGTAGTACAGTGTTAGATTTGCTTCATGGTTTTGGATCTCCTTTACTTAATTCAGTGAAAATTCAAACCTTTCTGTATTTTAAAACTTGGTTTCCATGGCATCATGCTTATATATCATATTTCCTAGGAAATATGTCAATAAATTCCATTGTGCCACCTTCAAGCCATATTACATCTGAACTTTTCTTGTCTAGTTCTTTGTTTCAACTTGATCCAAGCTAATACTAATTTTCACCCCAATTAGTAAAGTGAATGTATGACTCAATATAGAGAAGCTATATTAATACTTTATTTAAAAATTGTCATTGCTCCTGTTTAAATATGATTTTCTTTGTGGAAAAAAATTCTGATTATTAATAAGCCCCTTGAGTCACCTTTTAGAAAAGTCTGTAAAGATTTTGAGAGGCAGACAAAACAAAAACACAGGAGCGGAAGGGCTACTGCAAAATCCCACATGATGGACTTAAAATGCTAATCAACAGTTTTTATTCTTCATTGGTTAACAACACTGTTAGTGATGCCTGAATTCTCTTTTCTCACTCATAAAGTAGTATGAGTATGTAATGGTCATTTGCTGTTTATGTTGACAGAGTATAGAGTTGATATACCCCAGGAATTTGGGAACTAAGTCAACTAATCTTGGAAATATTGCTTCTTTTGCCCACAATTAATCCTCAAACTCTGGCTTAATGCCAACAGATTCCCTTTTCTTACATGGAGTGGGAAGCTCATGGGGAAATGATGATTGGAGGTTTCTAGAAAATGTTTCCTTAAGCCTAAGTAATATATACAGAAAATAACACATTTCTTTCTTTCTGTCAGTATTCTCCAACCTCACCACTATGCATGTCTGCAGTTCAAGGATTCTCTTTTGCATTGTATAATGTTTACAAGAATTTCCGTGCTCAAGTGTCAGATTACATTAACATCTCTATTAGCTGTGAAATGATAAGTATCTTCTAATATTTGCAAGATATCTTATGTTAGAAGGAGTCTGTTCCTGAGGGAAGAGGTTTCCCTGCAGCTGTGGGCCTTGCAGCCAGGCCACAGGCCACTGATTGTAGCAGTTCACAATTGCTAATCAGGAAATCAACATATTTATGATCAAACTGCCTCATCTTCTCTTGCTACCAACCTAGAAACAACATTTAAAAGAAAAAAAAATGGGAAAAGCTATGTGTTTTCAATAACATAAGCCTCTAAATCCCTAATTAAGCTAGTTTGTTGTTGTTGTTGTTGTTGTTGTTATCAGCCAGGGAAGTATTCCACAGTATAGAGAGGGATAATTAAAGCAGACTATCTTAAGAAAAGTTTTAAGTGAAAGATACCAAAAAAGTAGTTCTTTTTCATCTGATAATCATGGATCCACACTTGTTTATGATTTTCAAAATTTTAAAGCCAGAAGAAATTGTATGAAAAATAATGAAAGTCACTGGTTATGTTTATCTTCGGAAGCAAGGAGGCCTTCAAAAGAGTTCCAAGCCTCATGCCTCTAAATATTAGGGAAACGGCCATTATCTACCCCTAAATACTTCCTGAGCATTACCATAATCTTGGGTTAAAATAAAGAGAACCATTTCCTTAATGCTATAAACTCTAAGGCATTGCCTCCTCCCTAAATAGGAATTCTATATGGTTTAATGTCAATCATCTATTTGCAGCAGGCTTGCTTCCCCTCCAAAGGAGAGAGTCATCATTTAATTTTATCATCAAGAAATATTGTTTTTAATGTGAAAACTGTTGAAGCAGGTAGACAAGTAAATTAAAGGTACACTGTGAAAATGGGGAAAATAATAACTCATTTATATTATTGTATTTATCATTTTATAGTTTCTAATTTGTACTGTTTGGTTATTCTAAGAGCCATGCAATCAAAGTGATCGTATGAAGATCAGACTAAAACTCAGAATCAAACTGAACATTTTCTTGAGTTTTGAAATTTCATTCCAAATAGAATTATATTACTTTGTGATGAACTATAACATTTTGTATTTAAGTGTACCTCACATTATATATTTAGCAGTGTCTGGTTTATCTCCGTTATCAATAGTGCTGTATATGAGTAGTAGGTTGAAAGTAAATTAAACATGCTTAAAAGTGAGCATTGAAAGAGTGGGAGACATCAACACAAAGTCATTCAAACACTATGAACTAAACACTGAGATGTTGCTTCAGAATCCTATATATCCAGTCATCAAAACACCCAGACCTACCAACAGGAGGAACAAAGACACAGAACAGCATCACTGGTTGGGACAAAACTAAAGTGGCCAGACTTTTGGTCACAGAAACTGTCCCAATAGCAAACTTGATGGGCAAATACTGCAAATGAGCTTCATTGGGAGGCAGTCAACAAATAAATCCTAAGCCTGTCTTCTCAGTTTATAAGTCATAAAGCCATTGCCTATAAAAAAATAATGGCTTTACTTAATCATACAATAAGTTCACAAAGTAATTTGCTCCTCTACAGATATCCTGCAATAGCAATTCTAAATAGCTATCTAGATCCATACCTATATATCTATATTTATATTTACATCTTTATTTATACATATACATCTCTACTTTACCATCCATCTTCTCACTCACTCTTTCATCTGTTCATCCATTCATTCAAATTGAAGTAATTCTCAAATAAGAATGTACATCTAAATACTCTAGAAGGCTTTCTACAACCTAAGACCTATCCCAGAATTTCTAATTCAATAGGTTTCTCAAATGACCCAGGTATTTTAAATCTACTTGCCAGAGGAATTACACTTTGAAAACCATTGCTTATACATGGACCTGCAACTTCATCACTAATTCCCATTTCACTTTGAATAAGACATGTTTCCATCACATCATCTATTGGCAGTATTATGTACCATATAAATTCAATATTACAGCCCTTTAAATTTTCTCTTCTCTTAATAATAAAAAAGATAAAAAGTTGTAACCATATATTTTCGTTCAGGAAATAAGATAAAATTTGCAACATCTTTTGATTTTACTTAGTTTTCATTGCTGTTTGCTTTTGAGTTGATGCATTTATGTCTTAACCACTCTGATTTATTTTCCAAACACTAACATGAAACAGGGACAACTCAAAGGCAGCTTCATTTTGAAATTGGCTAGGCTTTTGTAAACAAGCTTTTGAGGAAGCAATTTATGATTCTCTAAACAGCTGTGGGGGATATCACACAGAAAAGCAGATGTTAGTCTTCTAACATCTATGTTTGGGGGTCTACAATCATTGTCTACAGCATTGTATTCACTGCATCCCTTCATGTGCATGTTGGTTTTTCTATATTTCAACCACAGTACCCATTTGGGGAATCCAGGTCAAAGAACAAAGCTTCTAGAGTCAGCTTTGTGGTTTGCTTTCTCATGTTAGTTTGACAGCATTTGATTTAAAGGCTGTGCTGGTTCATATTTGCAGTTTGTAATAGGAACTCAGTTCCACAGATGGCAGCCTTAACCTAAATAAAAGCTAGAGTCAAGTTAACAAACACGGACTGTACTGACTCAGAACTTAGAGGGTTCCTTTCATTGGCAAAGGAGACATGCACAAAAGGAGATGTTATCAGTAATTTTAGTGGATAAACAGCTAGACTACTGGGTATGGGGTAAAAGGGATCAGTTTGCAGGGTACAATTGGAGAAAGCATAATAGTCTATTTGTTCAAATCTTTAAGAACCAAAATTGTTTCTCTAGAGAGCAAAGAGTGGACATTGAAATCAAAGATATATTTTTTACAATTGAGGTGAAAACAAAGACTATTTGGAATGTTAATGTGTGACTAGAAAATAAATAATGTTCATGGATGATCAACTTCACTATTGAAATGGCTTATAAATCACAGCTTCTTGCAGCCCATTGTGAAGCAAATTGCTTCCATTGTATCATAATGGAAGGAGAAGGGCTATAGAAAGAATAAAACAAAACAAATAGACAACAACAACAACAAAAACAACATGACTTGCTCCTTACTGGAGAAAGGGAAATTACATGCTTTGGTCAGTTCAAAGTAAGCATCTCCTTCCTCCTTTACTATGAACTCTACATTTACAGAGAACATGGATAAATTTATAAAATAATTTCAATTTACATATTAGGTCCTCTTGTCCAGTAACATTAAAAAATTTCACTAAGTGCAAACAATTCAGCTAATGACATTGAATGAATTTATAGCCAGCAAACAATGAAGTGGGCTTTCTCTTTAAAGACTTAAAGAAGGAAAAAGTATGTTACCATCATTTAAAAACATTTGCATTTAAATATGTATAGATATTTTAATATTTAATATGTAAATATATTCACAGGGCCATAGCCATATATGTATGCATGTAGTGTTTTTTGTGTTAAGTATATTTCCAATATTGTTTACATTTTTTTCAATTATGCCACAAAGAGAGCTTGTTGTAAAATAATATAATAAGGGAAATTAGCACTTTGGCCTACTATTCTAAGCAGTTTAGGTTTTCTTTAATTAGAGCTATCTGTGGTGTCTCAAACCTGTAATACTCAGTACTGGGAAGATAAGGCATGGAGATCACCATGATTCTGAGACCAGCTGAACTACAGAGTAATTTCCAAGCTAGTCTTGGATAAATAGTGAAACCAGCCACTTTGGAATACAATATGGAGGTTTCTCAGAAAATTGAGAATCAATCTCCCCAAGGACCCAGCAATACCACTTCTGGGTATATACCCTAAAGAGGCACATTCACACTCCAAAGGTATTAGCTCAACTATGTTCTTAGCAGCATTATTTGTAATAGCAAGAACCTGGAAACAACCTAGATGTCCCTCAACTGAAGAATGGATTAACAAACTGTGGTACATCTACACAATGGAATACTACGCAGCAGTAAGAAAAAATGATATCCTAAAATTCACAGGCAAATGGATGGATTTGGAGAATATCCTCCTGAGCGAAGTCTCACAGACTCAGAGAGA